>UXGC01000833.1:0-36179 GCA_900480045.1 Eurytoma adleriae
GCCGATTTCTTTTAATTTATAAGTCAATATATTTCTGGTTTATCGATCTTGTCGCTTCGTTTGTAAATAAGCATTCCACCGTTTTTTTGCTGTTTGTTTAAATTTATTACGGGCTATAACTACGCGCAGTTTCTATTTATAGGTTTCTTTTCTCTCGTAGTTTACTGTTAATTAAATTTTAAACGAACAAGCGCTAAACATTTAAATATTAACCGTTCGTAACTTTTCAATTTCGCCTTATTTAACAGAATAACGAAATTTTGCATTTTCGTTCAATTTCACTTAAGTATCGCCAAGATCTTCTTCGCAAGCGTATTCGAGTACTGTAAAGCATTCCGCTTATCTCCCGTTGACATTGAATTTCCCTGATGCAACGCGCGGCTCGTTTGTCGGCGTGTCACTTTCACTAAACGGCGCATTCGAAATTTCCTAAAACGACGCGGAGGCGAAACTCCGTGACAATCGGTGTTGTTCGACGACGCGGTGCAATTAACCTACGGCGCGCAGATTACCCACTTTCCTACGCGGACAAATGGCTGCGCCTGCGCTCGATGAAAAATCTAGAGAAAGTAAAATGCGACGAGGCGAAAAGCCGATACCCGCTGATTATCCGCCGCCGACGATTTAGCGCGATTACGCGCGGCAATCATCATTGCCGTGGATATGATTCAAGAGCGATTAATAAATCTGATGCGTTGATTACAGAAGTAATTTTTTTCCGTTTGCTGATAAATCGCTTTGGATTTGTGCCATTAAGAGACACAGATTTCCATCGTTGGGCATAAATAAAAGATGATTTAAAATGGCTTGCCGAGATTGCTCATAAAATTGACTTGTCGAAAAGAAGAAATACTTATTTATAGGTATGTGAATCTTTTTTAACCAATCAATCTATTTATTATAATTTCAATGGAGTAAACAATCCTTAAAAAAATTAGAAACATACTAAGAAGCTTATGTAATAATTAATTTTAAGAGGATATTCTTCAATCCGGTTATGGAATAAAAGGAAAAATTCATAAGTAACATATTTATTTCTTAATGAAATTATACATTGTGCATAAAATAAAGTAATAAACAGTAAAATCGCTTAAATTGAGTATTAAGCGTCGGACTGTAGTGACAGTGTGATTAGAGGTTGTGACGAGGCGCTGACTGGACCTTCACGCCTCGTGTCACGATGGCACGATGGGCAGGATGATTTTGGAGGTAAGCGTCCGTGGCCAGTCAAGACGCGATCAATTTTGACGACTGACAAGGGAGATGCGCGTGTATCCGTTCCGATGATCCAAGCAAAATTTGACCGAGTAAGCGGGAATCAAGGCTAATCCTTGTTTGCCCAAATAAGACGCACTTCCTACTGTATTATGACTTACGCTTTTTTACCACGCGCTCGGCTATCGTTGCATGACGTGATGTTTATTTTTAATGGAAAGCAGACTTTTTTCTACTCGATCTGTCATCGATAGCGTCGTCATGCGTGAAACTCATGGCAATAGTCGCCGCATTCTTTGAACTTAATTCGTATATTATTATTAACTAAATTGGTTTACAAGAGTAAAATCGTTTTTACGCGCGTCGATACGACGAAAAACTGCCGGGGTATTGCTGTTAATATTAATAAGTGTCAAGATTAAAGATCATTAGTACTTTTTTGGGTGTTTTGTTTCTTTACAATGATCTACCACAGATGATAGAAACGGTACATCAATCAATTTTTCTTAGAAATTTTAATTATTTATCTAAATTATAGGCTGTCTAAGGACCCAGGGCTAATTAAATCAAATTACGGGCGTAGCGGGTGCTTCGGTTTAGTGCTAAAACACTTCTGAGAGCCGGATCGAACTGTAATTAATAGAACACGAAAAATATCTCAATGTGTTATTTATTTAAATTTTACGTCTAATCTACATAAATTCTTATTTTGATATTGTTGTATTAAATAAGTGTATTACGCAATAAACATATCTTTTACAGATAGTTTTTACACGTATTTTATGTTAAAAGTTTGCAAAAGATATAGAAATTCCACAGACTATGTACGGAATTTCCTTTAACGAACCTAATAAATGCAAATTTCATTATTAGTTTTGCATTTTGTAAAAGTGAAGATAAGAAAAATTTTTATGTCTGGAATAACTTAACTCGATTAATTAAGCATCAGGTGTTAAATTCAAATGTTATGCAATATTAATTATTTTTTTTTATTTACAAGTACAGATAATACTAAAAATTGTATACTCTTTTAAAATGCTTTGATATAATGATAGATTTTAATAGACGAATTATACGTAATTTAGATCAATCTTTTTCCATTACCAAGATTTAAGAAGAAAAAATTAATGAGTTAATTGAAAGTTAGTATTATTACCATTACAGAATTATGTAGATAAGTATCTTGTGCTCGGTCACGTTCGCATTTTTTCTTTCTTCTTTAAAGAAATAAATAAAAATTCCCAATAACAATAAATCTTTTAAACTCGTTTAATATTCTTTATCCCGAGATACAATGTTTCGCATCACCAACGAATAAGTCACCCAACGACGTTATACATTAGTCCCACTTTTTATCATCAGCCTCATCGCTCGCTCGAAGCGTATAATCTGCGGTTCGCCGGTACCCCTATCGCCCGCCGTTTCACCTAAAACACCCATACAGCCCGCACAGAAACCTACACCCCACCCGGTCCCCCGAAGAAACTCCGCGACATTGCCCCCTTATTATTTATGCCGCGAGATAAGCGCGGCTAACGAGGTAAAAAAAAAAAGGAGCGCGTCGATAATAAAGGGTCTTAAATAACGCGGAGAGTGGCGCGCGATGCGCGCGGTTGCGCAAGAGAAGCCGAGGTTTCTCAACCGGCTTCGTTATTAGTCACCTGCGCGTATCGAGCGCGCGATAAACGCGCGAGATGAGCATCGACAAAAAAAAAAACGAGCGTGTAAGCGTAGAGCCTCTCGTCCGCCGCGCACATTGTTTTTCGGCGCAGCTTCCTCTACTTTTTTTTTGTATTCGCCCGTGGAATCTTCTCCGCGCCTCTTTCCGTCGGTGTAACCTTCGGCCCGCGTCCAACCCCGAGCGACCTTGCCGCGCTCGTCATCGCGAGCGGACCGCGAGGGTCGTTACACTCGCCACTAGGCGTCTCGTTCATTTTGTTCGCCGCGCGTCTTTTATAGTGCGACAGGAATTTTCGGATTGACGTCTTTTGTCCGGGAGTTGCTAATTTCTTTTTGGACATCACTCGAGCTCGATTTTTATCCGCCGTTTTTTTGCGAGCCGGGGACAGATTTTAATTGGGAAAGCACGAGTTCGGGGAAGGGAATAATGTACTGGCGTTGCGGATGTGTACGGTACGGCTTTGAAGAATAAGGTGCCGATGTAATGTACCTTCGTCTTTAAGAGATCATTCATAAGTAATTCATGCCGTTAGTCGTCGAACGGCTAAAGTCTTTGAAACATTGTTCATAATTGATGGAGCTGCATTAAGAGTAAGTGCTGGAACAGCAGCTTAACTTTAGCATGTATAATATAATGCCTCTTGAGCTCTAGTAATCTCGAGTCATAAACTTTCATTAATAACCGTATTCCTAGATAATATATCAACGAAATTATTGATTGTTTTTTATTAACTGCTCAAGCTTTACTTAATAGATTGTCTTATACCGGTATATTAATACATTTAAAGATAATTATAATATAATAAATGACCTAATTGGAATCAAAACTGGCACCTATCATCGCGAATGATTTTGAATATAAATAGGTTACACTGAATAACAAAATATTTATAGCCGGGTGATAGAAGAATGAAAAGAAAATAGAGTAAGGTGATCGCATGTGTCATCGATTGGAAATTAAACCTATTGACACAATAAATCTTTTTTTTCTCAACTTCATCAAGAGGACGCGTGACTTAAAAAGTGATATAGTAGTACATAAAGCGCGCCATACGGATACTTTTGCGCAACGCGCATCTATCAATGTCTTCTATTTTGATTCAGAAGCACAATTTCTGTGCGCGAAGAAAATCGCGCGCGGTAATTACACTTAATCCCCAATAGCTATTAAAACCTCACGCATTACAATAACTAATAGTGCGTATAAATTTTGCAGCTTTAAAAGAGGAATAAAAGCCTTTTTCCACGTCGGTATTAATTTTAATGACGCGACGAAAAATCATCGAAAACAAATTATCTCATAATCCACACTATATAGCTGTATTGAAATATTGTTAAAATATTCCTATATAAGTGGGATCTTCCTGTACAGTTGGTTAATCCATCCATTTTACAAAAATTAAAAAACAATTTGAAAAATAAACGAAGCAGGTTTTATCTTTTAAACGTACGTACACACAAAATTGAGCGATATCGCTCCTTTTTTTTGTATTCGTCATCAAATTTACGTTTCACATTGAAACGAAAAAACCGAACATTAAAAACATTTTTATAATGAATCATTGAATATACAAAATGCCCACAGGCATAAACAACGTATTTATTACGCGAAACAAAAAATTGACGAGTTCTTTATAAATAACGAATGTAAATAAAATTTATCCGGAATAAATCGGAATACCTGTTCAGAAAAAAAAATAAAAAAGCTTCAAAAAAGTTATCAACGCCAGTTTTTCCAATAAAGAAATAATCCGCCTCTGCTGTTGCATTAAGTTCCAATGGAATGCCTGTAGAAAGTACAAAATGCGTTGTAAAGAAAAGATTCTACTATCACAGTGGTGTTTCTTAGCACCTGACACGTGTCTCCGCGCTAGATACACGCAAATATATAAATTAAGCAGTAGAGCAAAATAAATAGAAAGAGAAGGAGAGAGAGAGAAGGTAAGTCCTTAAACAGCTCTGGGGCCCAAGGCGACCGATATTAAGTGTGCCATGGCACGAGGCCAGTTCTTATCTGGGACCGAGAGGATACGCGGTGTACGCTTCGGAAGGCGCCCAGGCGCATACACACGCGAGATTCCCCGGAGATCTGTTATGTTTTTATCGCGGAAAAGCCGCGCGAGCGCGCGCAAAATGATCAACACGTCTCCCGGCGTGTAACTATAAATACACCGGTAAAAAATCGATGACTATACGTTTCATTTTTTTTCGTAGTGTACCATGGCGGCTGCGCTAGAAAGCCAATGGTACAATGAAATCTCGAATTGATAATGAAAGTATTTTTCCGAATTTATTGCCCCCCGGCGAAATAAAGAATCGGCGCGTTTTAATGCGCGTAATAAGAGTTTCCAGTCCCCGCGCGAGGCTATATTTAAACGCGTAATAATTTCTGTAGCGGGGACCGGGGCGCGGAGATATCCGCGACGATATCGGCGCGTACTCTTACATCCCGTCATTTTGTTTGGCCGTTTTATTTAGATTGGAATGTGCATTTCCAGAAACGCGCGCATAGCCGGCATATTTTCTCCCCTTTTTTTGCGCAATTCACGATAATGAAAACAAATTCATAATAAGTTTCTTTTCTTCGGTTACTTTATGACGTCGTTCTTTTTAGCTTCGATGTCGCACCGATACCTGATGAAACAAGGTATCGGGAAACAAAAAATTTACCGCCATTTGCATAATTAAACAAGTCCCATAGACGCTAATAGAGATAATTAATGTCCGCTATGGTTTCTTTTCTTGTTAATTTTTAAATAAACGTCATCAGATGTACCTCAATACGTTCACAAAATATTCAATTTATTACGCCCACGGGTTATATCAGTAAACAACTGAGAAACATCGTAGTTTAAGCTAATCTTTTTTACAAATGAACAAATTTTTTGCTGTTAATTTCGACTATGAAATCTTATCACTTTCATCAGAGCTTCGAGGCAACTATTTAAACACTTCAGGGTCCAATTTTAATATTAAGCGTACGCATTTATAAGCCGAAATCGCCGCGTTTCTATTTTCAAGTATTACCTAAATAAACAATGATTCACAACTTTCTTTCGAATTGAACAGCCAACTACGCACAACTACGACCTTTGCACTCTTACGAAATACTGTATTTTTAGAATTTATCACTTATAAAAGCAAGACTAGCCTACGACCTCGTCGCGAGTTTATTACCCGTCCAAGTAATTGCCGTTAATTCAGATAAAAATTAGCCGCAACTAGTCATCCCGTCAGTATTCAAATAGATAAAAAAAAAAGTTGCGAAATTTTTATCGACGCAACAATGGCAAGGCCTCCACTTGAGCCGCGAACGCGTGCACGCGATGACTGTACCTGTATACCCTCCGCCGTTACGCCCACGCTAGATCTGCGCCCGAGTAAAGTTCCTCGTCCTTCCTCGATTTTTTTTTCTCCCGCGACGCGCGGGGTACCTGTTGCCTGCATCGCTCGACTTCGCGCGCAGGTATAGTCCGCGCGGCGGCTATTGAAGGAGGCTGACGTCACCGCCGGAGGAGAATCTTCCCGTGCGCCGAGGGAAGATCTCATCGGTTATTAAAACGATCGTCCGAGCGAGTGAGTCACTTGTTTTGGAGAAGCGATAAAGCAGCCCGGGGAGGGGGGCTCAGGTGAAAACGAGTTTCCCCGCGAGGTACCGTGTGCATCGCGGCTAGGGCACCTTTTATACGGTCACACGGGGTGGACTTGGGCTGCGGGATGGTGCCGTTTCCCTGGAAGCATCAAAGTTTCGATGGGAGATGGAGATCGCATGGTCGATTGCGCGTCGTCGTATGATTGAAGCCTGCGCTATGCGCGATGCACCTTACGAGGCGAGCGCTCGGCTTAGTTTTATCGCGCGCGCTCGATCGCGGTTGAAAGATGCACTGCCGTAAAAAGAGGATGCTTTGTAAATAAATTAATTACGAACGTTTAGCTAATGATATTTCGCGGTAGATTATTTGCATGTCATTCGCGAAGGTAGTTTATAGAGTTGATTCGAAGAATTTTTTTCTGCTGATTGTATTACAAGCCGATTTTTTAATATTTTGTTAGTAAGTTGCATCTCTTAATCTGTTATTAATTAAATAATTAATTGTACCTTGTGAAATTCACTTTTATTCACAGGTAATAATAAAAATTTCTCGACTATTAAGACCATTAAGTTTTATTTCTTTTAATGATAAAAAACTATTTTCAAAGTATTATATCAATACTCGCATTAATAATCTACCTAAGTGAGCGTAAAGTGTATCACCTACAAAACGCTGATCTTAAAGAAATAGGTATACTGCCAAACCACGAGCCGATCAATATAAATCGTAATAATTTAATTAGATTTAAAACGCAACAACGTACGGGCACGCGTTGTAAATGATGTTTACACGGCTGAAATAAATCAAGATTAGCCAATAAAAATGCGCGAGTTCCAGAACGCATTACTCGGCCAGTCCTCGGTGAAAAACGAAAGGCTGCGTGTATTACAATGCAACAAGAGCAGCCGGACAGCATTATGTTTCCCTAGCGCAAAAAGAACACACCCCACAAAAAAAAGAACAAGAACCGCAGAAAAAAAAGGACCAAGAAGAAGGCTCGGAGGAGGAAAAGCGCACTGATAGCCCGTACGGGTAATCCCCGGCGCAACATTAATTCGCTTCAATTATCAATAAAATCGCCATGCGAAGACGCTGCGGGCGCGCGGGCAAAGCGAGCAGCGGAAATGAACGGAAAAAATGCGGATTCCCCTCTTGATTCGCCGGTAATAAACGATTGCGCGCCGCGTGCATCATCATCGTCCGGCGACCGTGCGTACGCGAGCGCCGGAGGAGAGCGCCGCGAGCGTATCCCCGCGCGAGGCGACTTTTCTTCTTTATACGCCCCGGCGAGCGCGCGCAGCCTTGGCAAGGACGTCCCGCGAGTAGCCGCGTTAGCCCCGTAATTGCGCCTCATTTCATCGCGCATAATCATTACTAATCGAGCGAGCGCGCGCAGCCTCCGCTGATTCGTTATTGCGACAGCGCGCATAAAGGACGCGTGAGCGATTCCGGGCATTTGTCACGCTTACGAGAGCGAGCGCCGCGAGGATGGCTAATCTTTCGGGGATTTTCGCCCCGAGGTGCGCGCTAAAAAGGAGGACTTTCGCTTAATCCGATGGGCGCCTATTGTTGGGCACAAAGGACTTCAAATTAGCCGCGGCGAATAATGGAGAGAAACTTTTCTTTTAACGTCGCGCTTGCGCATCCGCAGATTGATGTTTTTCTCCATAGATTTAAATTTGACGTGAAAAGGAAAGGATTTTTGGAGAACTCCTCCCCTTAATTTGGGTTCTCGGTGTGAGGCGTCCCGTGAGAATTCAAGGCCAGTCTCCTCGGCTCTGCAAGATATATACGTAGCTGCTTTGTTATAGCCCTTTTTTACGATTTCTGGTGTTCGGCCATCCCGAACGGGTTTGTCGCTGCTATTTTTAGGCCTCGCATCTCTCGTGTTCGCTTTTTAGGCGATGACCTTTTTCTGCGCGCCCGTAAGACTATAAGCCGCGAGGTGTGGGCAATTTGTAAAATATCAAGTTCTTTGACGAACAATAATTTGAATGCTGGAAACGAGATTTTGTTTTTGCTCGAATGATTATTGTCCAAAACATAATAATGCGAAAGAAACGTTTTAAATTAGTTTAATAATAACCCGCAGTAAATAACTTTTTGCCGATTTTGTCTTTACGTGGAACGAGTATTTATTTTTGTTTGGCTTCTCATCACCGAAGAATGGAACCGATTAAACCAGCGATAGACTGACATAAATTATTCGTCGATTCTTTTTCTGGAGAATCAAAAACTTGTCGTGATCTTCTAATACACCATCTAAATACAGATTATTCATGAATCTCACAAATGTCTTTTTCAATGATAATATGAGTACTTTATAAAACTTGACGGAGTAAAGTAACAGCTAATAGTCTATTCTAATAAATTTTGTTTAAAAAAAATAATACTTTTAAATTCATGAAATTCACAAAGTCCAAATTCATAGTAAATTTATTTTTTTAGAGAGATTGAAGAAATTTAAGATTAATCGAAAACATCAAGTTCTAAATTAGTTTGTTTTGCAAGCTTCACTATGTCATTCATGTATTAAATTATTATTTTCTTATTTTCTACAAACTTTTAATATTTCATTAATATCCAGACGGTGTTACTCATTACATAAAGCTCAATTAAATCAGTAACGAAATATTTCTGTGTAAAAAAAGGTAAATCCTTATCAACCAGGCCACGAAACGAATATCTCGATATTCAAGTTCAATCAGCGAGAATCATCGCCGTAATTAATAGGCTGATTGCCTTTTCCTCGCGGATGAGGAGCGTAACTCATTTGCATGAGTCGTAAACGTCTCAATTCCGTCGCAAGCGCGAATTCACGAGATCTCGTCGCGCGGCATTAGCATAGGCGCGCGCGCGTCTTTCGGTTCACGGTCGGCTGCGATTGCGTCGCTCCGCCGGGCGGAACAAGCCGGACTTTTTTGTCGGAAGAAACGGATCCCGGTTCACCTGCCGGCGCGCGGCATCCCGTCGCCGATTGTAAATAACGCCCGGATTAGCCGGCGGCGTGACATCACGAAGTGATCGAATCGCCGCGCCGCTCGTATTGTATAATTCGCCCGCAGGCCGGCGATACTCGTTTTTCATCGATTATCCGCCGCGAGAATTTATCGGCCGCTGACAAAAGAGTGTCAAAGTGGCCGTATTTATATCCCCGTCTATAATTCCGTTCGCCTCGCGACTCCCCCCGCAGATTTACCGATCGACTTCAGGCGCGCGCAAAAAGGCACGAAGTATGCGAAAAAATCGGCGCGCAAGTTAATCTGTAAAGCGATACTCGGAAACTCGCCTCTTCGTTCTGCGGCACAAAGACAGAGCGGGTAAAAATTTCATTCAGCCCGTAAATGGCCGAATATCTCACGCGATGAGCGTCGGCGCGAGGCGATCAATGAAATTGAAAATGGAGGAAGGAAAGAGCAAAAAGAGGGACAATCCCCCTCATCCTCGTTTGGAACAATGCGAAATTCGATAGCGCGCGCAGCGCTCGCACGCACTCGCCGGGGCATTACGAGGCACTTAATCTCGGGCCCCTCGCGGCCATTATGCCGCGGCGCGACTGTTATCAATGACCTCAATAATTCTCGGGAACGGCAGCCCGGCACTCGGGGGGCCCCATCGCGCGCGCGCGCGCGAGCCCGGGGCCCATCAATCGCGCGTCGGTGGCGCCAGCGTCGCTGCGGGCCCCTGCCGGAAAGTACAGACCCCGGCTCGGTGCGTGAGCGAGCGATGCGAGTTAATTCAATCGGCCATTTGTGAAATTGAATTGCCCCGCTTGATCACGCGCCCCGGCTCTCTATCTCGCTCTGCGCGCCGGCCCCGCCGTATGTAACCATTACATTATATCGCGCTGGGAAGCGAGTCTCGCCCGCGAGCCAGAAAACTGGGGTTTTCGCTTTCGAGTCGTCCTTTTTTGCCGGGGCGCGCGAGCTTTAGCGCGCGGGACTTGACCTTTTTGCGGCCGGGCCGTACTTTTTTTCCCCCGCGCAGGCGTCTGGGAGGAGGAAATTGTGTACGCCGAGCCAGCTGCTTGGATAAGTGCTTGTTTCGCGTGAGAGGATATACCTACTTCATGTGGGGCCTTAATGGTTATTAAAAATTAGCCGTTTCATACACTTGCGAGTTTATAAAGTTTTTTGCGATTCCGTGGTGATTGGAGATCGTAAACGGCGCGGCCGTGTAAGTGAATTTTCAAGGTTATTCCTCCCTTTTTCCCTTGAGCTTGTAAATTTCACTTTTAATGCCTTTTCGCTAATTAAACGGAATTACACGGATTAATCGATTGAATGTGAATCTGAATCTTCTAATATGCACTGACACCTAATAACGATTTTTCAAATTTCTTTATAGAACTTATCTTAGTTTTTCATTAATCTATAGAAAATGATCACTAGAAAGAGTAGAAGTAATACACCTGACGAAAAACAAGAAGTGCGCTGTACGATATATAAGGAAATAAATTATTTGCAAAGTGTCTTTCGTATTCTCTACATTTTATTGAAGTAAAAATATTTTGTTATATATTAAAGTCTTAGTGCTAAATGCGTAGCTACCTACTGTATATTGTACCACTTGTAGACTCATCATTTAATTTTTAGTGTACTTTCATTAAAACAATTGAAAGAACTCAAAAAAGCTATAATAGTCTCGCAAAATTCTGTCGAAAATCCAAAGCTTCTTTCCTAACACATTCTTACTGACCAAACATTTTTCACGTAACAAATCGATTAAATGAATATTCAAGCCAGTTCCCCGTCTAATCAGAATCTCCCAACTCCTTGTAACGATTTCCTCGCTTCCTAGTACTCGGTTTCCCATTAATCTTCTAATTACAATTCCAATTATAATTGTGCCTCAGCGGCGATCGGGAATCTGCAGAAAACAACCGGCGAGAGGCGCGGAGGTATAAGCCCCGGCGAAAATAAAGGCGCAAGCGAGGCGGCGGCGGCGTCCGACCAGTCCCGGCCCTCTTCCACTTGGCGGCGGGCCGCGGCACGCGCTGCCGATCGCCGCCCGGATAAAATCGTCGGCGACGCAGCTCCCCGTCATCGCCTCGGCCGCTATCGGCGGACGCGCGTCGGCTCGCGCGCGGCCCAATCGGCGCCGATCAGCGATCCGCCCGACAGATTGGCGGCCTTTTGCCGCGCGGCGCGGAGCCGCGACGCCGCGTGAGATTCGGAAAGATCGGCGCTTCTGCGAAGCCGACGAGCGCGCGCACCGCCGGGGGACGGACTTATCGGGCATCGAAGACGAGTAGCCGCCCGTTAACGACGTCCGCACCGGACGATGTCGCCTGTCGCTCGGGCTCCGATTGTTCGTCCCGATCGCGCGAGGCACGCAATGCGCGCCCGCGAGCAGCCGCGAGCAGCCGCGAAAGTGAAGCGAGCTTGCGATCGCCTATCGGGACTTTCTCGAATTTGCATTAGTATGTACCTGTCGATCCTTGTTTACGTTTACTTCGTTCTTTTTGCGAGGTGTTCGTAGATTCGCTTGGATTTATTTCACTTATGCGTATTTGTAGCGGTGGATTAGTTTTACTCGCAAGTGATATGTTTTTAAAATCAAAATTAAACCTTCTTCTAAGATAAGAAAAAGGTGAGATAAATATTTTTATGGTACAGAAGTTGGGAGTTTATGTATTGAATACTTACATTCTTTATAGCTGTACTTCAAATAAAGAAGGTGATAACTGCAAATAATGTTGAACAATTATGGTAAGTATATTTACATATTAGTATGTGCATAAAAATAGCCATGTAAGAAGTAAATTTTAAATTTTGCAGGATTAAAAATAAATAACTATGGCTTTTTGTCATGATCAGTCCGATACGAGCAGTACTTTTCGCAGACACAGCAAAGGTGCACGGAAAGATTAATGAGAAGTGTGGGTATCCAAAGTGAAACAAGAAACAGAATGATTTTTTTAATATAGGCCTTAGTGAATAAAATATATTATACAGGTGTTATAATTTCCGTACATAATTAATTATTCAAAAGTAAAATACATTTATACTTGCAATAATGAAAAAACTAATGCAGCCTTGAAAACACTAATCTGCAACAGAAAATATTGGCTACAGTATCACGAAAGAGATCTTTAAAGAGATCTTTTTTTTGCGAAAGAGCATCTTTATTTTTAAAGAATGATAAAATTCATTAGACCGAGACTCTGATGTTTACTTATTGATTTAATTATTTTATATATACAATCTATTAGCGTTTATTGTAATCATAAATTTTTTGTACGAAATGACTAATAAACTCAATAAAGAGTACATTAAATTGATTAACGTTTTCTAAAGTATACATTTTATAGGCTACATAAGAGGAGATAGTGACAGCATCCAAACATCGGAGTAAATACTTAACGCATTTGAATAGTTCAACAACTTGTTTCAAGGATATCACGACTATTAGCGACATGCTTTAACATACAACGCGGAAATACTTAGGTAAACAGCTTAAATGATAGTCGTACGATGCTAAATCGAATTCGAACGCGAATAAGAATATAATAACTTCAGTCATAAGGAAGCATTGCAGAAATACCTCGTAGAATCTACTCTTAATTGACGCGAACTGAATAGCATGTGCCTGTCATTATAAGTAAATTAGGTATCAACAAACGCGAATAAAGTTTTCCCAAAGCACTTAATAAACAATCTAAAATAAACATTGCACGTTTAAAAAAACAGACATAAAACTTCCCCGCGTCAGTTTTAACAATCCATAAAAATGGCATGACTTCTTCATCAAGCGGTGAAGAATCACTCGTCGCTAGAGACACGCTTGTATTACAAAAATAATTATGAATATTTATCTCTTACACAATTGCCGTGCAAAATGTTAAACGAGAGAAGCAGGATAAGATCAATAGTGAATATCGTCTATTTATAAATCTTTCAACAGCGCCTCGGCGACGAGCGTGTCGTCAGTCCGCGGCTCGGCGCGAGAGTAACTTCCAGAATGGTCAAGCAAATAAATAAATTTCCCTCGCAGCTTTCCAACAAAAGTCGACGCGGCCGATATCGGCGTGATTGATCTTCGAACACTTTCGCTCGTGTCTCGCGACTAGCAAGATGTCGCGCGCGAGATTAGCCGATTTCTCGGTCATCTCTCTTTCTCTCGTATGCTCTCTCACTGTCTCTCTCTTTCTTGAGCGTTCGACGCATCGGAGGCTACGAGGCTTTAAAATATTTGCGGGACGAACTAATCATCGGTCGGTGCGTCGATGCCGCGAGCGCGCGAGTCATTAATAAAGCCTGACGCAATTTTACACCTCTCCGTATGAAAGTCTTTTTCAATAAGATCATCAACGAAAATTTTTCATTCATGCCTCGCTCGGCTGCTGGTGTCGGGCTTGTAATCACCGGCGTGAATAATGTTGTTTATTTTTCAGCTTTAAAATTGGCTGAGAGAAACTTGACTTCATTTTATAACAAGGTAAGCAAAAATTCAGAAGCTTCATTGTAATTATCTGAGTAGATTTATTTTATGCGTAATAATTACATCATTCCTTGGATTAAAAAAAAAACGAATGTTTAATTTAATGTCATCAGATGTGAAGTTCAAACAATTGGAGCACTACATCATTATTGCGTCTAGTTTACCTATTCAGTTTTAAGGAGGAATTTGTTTCGAAAGCTCTCTGTAAAAATTGTAACTTTTGCTTGCTCAAGATTGATCTTTTTATATGAATATTTGAATTTCATTTTACAGTGCTTATATTTTAAGAATTCGTTGTTATAATATAATTTACGTTCCTCGATAATAAAAATAAATAAATAAAAAGTTGTTATTTTGATTGACAATCAATTATATTTCGTTATAGGTAAGGAATCTGCAAAGTATTTGTATGGTTCTAAAGCAGTCTGGGCCGGTCAAATATGTCAAAACGATTTTAAGCTAAATACAATATTAATAAGCGATGCTTACATTGACTGCTGACAGACAGTGATGAATAAGCGATTGAAGGACGTAGGTGGGATTTGCGATCGCTAATACTTACCGAATCATCTTCATTAGTGCCGCGTGTATAGTTTGGTAATTGTTGGCAAACAGCTGATGTGAGCAGAGCAAACAGCGAATATTTGCTTAGCCGAATCCTACTTATGCGAGAAACTGTACCTAGGGCAATTTGCAATGAACTCGAAGCCTTCTGTCCAAGGAGAAAATAAATTATGCAACTTTGAATGCGCAAACAAAAAAGGGTTTGCACGACAGAATGAAGTGCAGGATATTGTCTGCACTATTTTTGAAGATGTTGCTTTGTTACGTTTTGCAGCCTGTTGGATCGCTTTCTCCTAGGAGTCCTAATACTCATGCTGAAAACTTTAACGCGACGATAAAAAGAGATGCGAAAAACTATACTTATTATAATTTACTCGTACGGTTTATAACTGATTATTAAATAGATTATTCATAATTAGCAGTTTTTGATTTAAGCATTGCAATTTTTCAATTTTTAATGACTTCAATTGGAAAAATCTATTATTATGATTACAAAATTATAAGTCAAATAAATTAGTATTATAGAGTTCATAAATATATTCTATAAAATCACTTATTTTCGATGCTTTTTATTACTTGGAATGACTGGTTATTGTTTATTCATTATTCGTCTCGTTTATAAATCTCATTTAACCAAACAATTAATACCCGATCTTAAATGATAAATACTAAGCCTATACTTAACACTTTGATGAACGTACAATTATTACGCACTTTTTTTGATAACGTAACGTTACATTTTTTTTCGTATACAGCAGAGTGAACGAAGCACATTTTTTTCGGCGCGTCAAAGAAGTATAATGTAATCGTTTAGCACGTCACTCCGTGTATGCCTTTACATCAATATTTACGTCAAGGTATAAAAGGTCTGGCGGCTCCATTAACGGCACAGCCCATCGCCGATGGCAGGAGACAGAATGGACGCCGGCCCGGTACCTAATCCGGGGTATCGCGGATCCCGCGCTCGTGTACGCTTCGGCCGTGCGAAAAACGCGTCGAACGATTCATATCGTTCCGCGCAGGACCATGTAGCGCGGGAGCGCGACATCGCGCTCGTCAGGTGGCCGACGCGTGGTCAATGAAGTGGCCGCGCACCCCGATGATCGAGCACCTCGCGCGCGTCACGCGCAGACGAAACCCTCCTCCCTTTGTCCGCTCGTCTTTTTGGCCGCGTCGGGAATTATGGGCCGCGCGCCTGTAAGTGTCGGATGAGTCGGAAAAATGGAAATGGCGATCTCGAGGACGTCGCGGCGCGTGGGTTTGAAAAGTTTAAGTTAATCGATTGTTAGGAATCTTGCTCGGAGATAAATTTCAATGAAAAATGTACAATACTTATTGTAAACGAAGTCGGACTCTAGCTAAACGAAAAAATTAGAATTATTGTTAGAATTACTTTGGTTCATTTCTAAATTTTTTAATTGTTTTCTACATTTTTCTATAAAATTTCTCTTCGTGTGGAATGAAGTAATAAAAATAATTATGCAGCATTCGACAGCGGTGAATATCCCAACCGGCACGAAGCCGAAAGTACGTCTCATTTTCGAATGATGATAATTCATCGATTAGCCTTTAATAAGGCCCGTGATGTTTCAGCAAACGAGCGGATAGCCGCCCGGGGAATCGAGAGGCGAGCGCAGAACAAAAGGAGCCGATGAGCGGCGCGTGTCAACGGGCGCGTCGAAAAATCTCCCGACTCAGCGGCATCGATTAAGCCGTATCGTGCCGAATCGAATTTTCGCGCTCGGTGAATTACCGCGCGAACACCTGTGAGCTCGCGCGCCTCTCGACCATTAACGCACTCGCCGATAAATCCGTCGTCGCAACCCCCTTTGCTCTTTTCCCGCGAGCCGCCTCTCGCGGTCCGTTTTCTCCGTCGCCCACGCCGAGGTGTTGAATAATATCGCGGATAAACGCGCGCGCGCGGAAAAAAAGGCGGTTGCAGCCGCGATGATGACCCGGCGAGATTGGCGAGGCGCGCGCGCCGCGATAAGCGCGGATGAAGAAGAAGCGAGAGGAGGAGAAGTGGGACGGCCAGTCGTGCATTTGCATACTGCGCCTTTTTCTTCCCTTCGTCGATTCTCCGGGGAGCTTTCATTTTTGCACGGGGCTCTCCGGATGTCCGCGCACGTACTCGGGTAGGGATTTTTGCGCATCGCGCGCGTGATGAGGCTGCATCCGTCGCTCCGGTTGTACCGACGGCTATCTCGTAGCTTCATTCATTGGCGACCGTTGCGCGCTACTTTTGCAATTATATTTTGATCGATACTTCCTGCCTGTAAATTTCGTTTTTTCATTAAAATTGATTAACTAATCGCGCATTCGACATCGGGTACGGCCAATTATTATTTTTAATCTCGTTTCCATTTCGTCGTAGAATATTAATTAAAATGTCACAAAATTTTATTCGCGTCTTTTGTTTACTGTAGTTTGCGCGCCGGGTAATTTATAATATTTATACTTCAATGTAGCAGCTGAAAACCGGATTTATTTTCTGTCAGTCGATCTGCCGGATTGATTATCAGTCACTCGAAAAATTAGTTAACAGAGTTAATGTAACAAGTGTATAATTATGCCAGCGGTTATTTTCGTCCCCCAAAAAGTGAAAAAAAATCATCAAGAAGTACGCAAATAAATTGGTTTTTGTAAAAGTAATATGTTGCAAGACGAGAATTTTCGTTTGTTTTGTTCCTCTCAATCGCCGGGCAACTTTATAAATTGATGTCACGTTCGCCGCAAGTTGCACTTCCAATTATCCCCGGATAAATATAGTACTTTAATAATGACGCAATTTACAGAACTATTTACCCAATACAAAGACGTTTAAAATATTGCAATTCAAAAATTGCATTTTAAACACCGAATGAATATTTAAATTACCACTCGTTCGCTTTAAGTGTATACACTCGGAAACATTTGTATAACCAATTAACACGTCATCGGGGCCGTCCGTACTCGGCGAAGAACAAATCTAGCTAATTAAACGAGACGCGCTTCGATCCTTCATACCGCGAGTGTCACCCGAGTCGAAAGCTCGCGATAAATGTGCACGCAGCGCCTGCAGCGGGTGCCCGCGCCGGGCCTTTACGGTAAAGGTCGAGCGCGCGGCTCTAAAGTTTCCGCGGCGGCTCCAACGGATCCAGGCCCGAAGGAGACCAGATCGCAGATAAGGCGGATCTACAAGCCGGGCGAACGGTAAACGCGCCGCGGGAGGATCTTCTTCCCTCGATCTGCCGCCCGCATGTCGCGAGCGCGACCTTCCCTCCCCCTCCTCCCGCATGCGGGCGCGACGAAAATTTCGCGCGGCTTATTTTCTTCTCCCCCAGCGCGGAGGACAGACGCTTGATCGTGCGGTGGCACGGGGACTGCCGTCCGGGCTTGCCAGATAAGCCGCACCGGGAAACGCTTGTCAATTCGTGACCTTTCGATCTTTCGCGTGGGTACTTTTTTCGAGGGGAGGGGGGCAGCGTTAAGATTAATGTTGGAAAGAGGTGGCGAGAGTAACAGTGCACTGTATCATGTGGGCTTACTTGGAAATGAAACGGATGTATCATAATTTAAAGTGAGTCGGTCCGAAAGTTAAAAATGATTACGGTGCTAAGAACTGTAACTATAATGCGAATGATGAACATTTTTCCTAATTATTATTATTTTTTAAATTTCAATGCATAATAATATCTGCAGTAGTACTAAGTATTTTCGAGAGTATTCATTAATTTTAGTGTCATTTAACTGCAATGATTACTAGATTGCCATTGACTTTTTTGAAGTTTACGTAACTTTTTTTCAGTTAGATATAATTGGATAAATAGTGGAATACTGGTAGCTATCTTCAGTTCCTATCTGTTTAGATCTAAAGGTGGTACTTATAAAACTGAGGCAGTATACCAACGTGAGTG
Organism: Eurytoma adleriae; assembly: GCA_900480045.1. Classification (NCBI taxonomy): domain Eukaryota; kingdom Metazoa; phylum Arthropoda; class Insecta; order Hymenoptera; family Eurytomidae; genus Eurytoma; species Eurytoma adleriae. The sequence goes on from UXGC01000833.1 coordinate 18,392, forward strand.
AGAAAAATATCGGACCCAGTAGCCACCTGGCGATAAAATTAGCTAATATTATGTTCTGTATCAATTGTCTGATTGCAGCCTTGATACAGTACGTAATATTAGCTAATAAATTCAACTCGTTTAGAGAGTCGAAGTGCTGCGGCGTTTGATTTTTTAAAACTTTAAAATAATAATTTTTGTTAATTGTTATTGGTTAAAAAATTGATTATTGACTTAAAATTAATTAAAACATAATTGTAAAATCACTTATTTAAATGTGATTTGTGAATACGTGAAATGATTAACCCCTCCATTAAATCCATTATTATGGATTTTAATTAAAAACAAGCATTAGAGTCATCTTAACTTATTTTTTAAAGTTACAATTCACGAAAGTACAGTTACGCGATTTATTGCCATTTCATTATAATACCCGCGTAAGCCACCAGTTGGAAAGGAGAGACAGGAAAGATATTTTTTGCCCGAATTTTTCGAACAATTATTTCGCGATTATAACGCTACCGCAGAGTACGTTAAGTATACCCAAATGAGTTCGTTTCCGCCTTTGGCTAAGGTGCGAGAAGAAAAACACAGGGTTAACGAACCGATCCTCTCCGAAATCCGCGCAAGCCGATTCGATAATATTCTTGTTTTTTTCCCTCCAACGTCGTAAAACTTCGCCCCAAAAGAACAGCGACGATCCCGAACTCGCGAAACAGCTACGCTCGTTCTTACGGTTTCGAGGGGCTTATTGCGTCAATTTCGTGGATATCGGAAGGAGCCGGTATCCTCGCCAAAAAATACGAGGCTTATATAAAAAAGGAACGGTACTCCTCGAGAAATACGCCTATCCTACGCGCCGTAAATTCGGACCTCCCGAAAAATAAGGAAGCCTCCTTTAGGGAGAGGATAATAATACGAGGAGCGGCGGGCGATGTATAACGCGGAGTCGGTCGGCGCGCGTGTAATGGCCGCGAGGCGGCCGGTTTTTCGCCGGTGCGCTCGCCGGACACAAAAAGTGCAAGGCGCATGACGCACCGGCTGGCGCCGCCGCGCTAATTGCCCGCACCGGCGCCTATCTTATAATGCGCCTCGGCTCTTCTTTTCCCCGCGCGAGATGCGCGCCTCTCCCCCCCCGTCGCTGCACTGGACTGCGAAATTTTCATAATCTCGCTTTGATTATGATGCATTGCTAATACAGTCGTTATCCGAGCGCGGCTCGCGCGCGCAAAGTGAATTTTCATAAGTTCTCGGCTTTTCTTTTGCGCTATCGCCGAGGCTCGGGCGTAATTGCCGGGCGCGCGTATTAAGAGGCCGCGCGTGTACGAGGTGCGTACGAGAATTTTTTTTTCCTCCTTTTTTTTTAAGACGGGAGAGAAAATTGTTATAGGGAATTGTTTTGTTGGCGAGGCCTTGCGAAATTAATGGGTATCGTGTAGCATGCCGCGTTGTTTTTTTTTTTAACGAACTTAACGCGATGGTTTTAGATTAGCAATTAGATACATGCAATAATTAATGTAAAGGAGGCCTCGTTCAATTACCCGGGAAGCTTAAAACGACGCCGAAAAGCTCCGCTTATTCTTGTGTTTATAGCGCAGGAGTCATATCTTTCGCGGACGAGGAAGAGCCCGCTAATTCGTATATCCCATCGCCTTATTTATAACGAATTTGCGTTTTTTTGGCCCGCATCGCGATTACAAAAAAGAAGAGTAAGGCTCCCAAGGCCGCGTTCGCGGGTCATTACGGGCGATCATAAAAATTTTTATCGCATCATTATGTAATCATCGCGTCGACGAAAAAAAAAGGTATGAAAATTTCGGACGAATCGAGCGAGAAGCTAATTCAAGGTTCGGGGGCATCTCCCCGCGGCCAATGAGCGAGGAAAGCGACGGAACCAGGAAGAAAAGGGAAATCGGCCTTGGCGCGCCGGTGGCTGGGACGATTGTTCGAAATAATCCGACGAGCGTGTAACGAGAAGCGCCGCGAGGAGGAACCTTCGATCGCCGCGCGCGCGGCGAACATTCCAGCGGCAATTACCGCGGCGACTCGTTGGATAATCGCGAGCGCCGCGATCCTTTCGCTCTTTTGCTCGGGCTATTGTGCGCGCCGCCGGTGGATTCCGCGAGTCCGGGAATGCCTCCGCCTCGTTAACAGATTGGGATTTCACCTTTTAAACGCCGGGTCGCGGCGCCGGCGGGATCGGCGTTACGACATTATTATTTTTGCCGCTGGATTGATAAATTGAGCGGAAAGGCGGATGGCATCACGCTTTTTTCTCGGGAAGCGATAAAACTCGCGTATGCCGAAGCCGGCGTCTTAATTGTTTCGAAAAATCTTAATTACTCTAAACCGCGTACTTATCTAGCCGCGAAATCCATCTTGATTTGAAAGTTGCCGTTTTTTCTCCGGTTTCGAAGTAAAAAGAAGGATTCCTGGTTGAGACTCGCAGCGTTTAGCGAGATAAGTGGCTGGTTGAACAGAAATTTCTAAAACGAAAATAAGAGTGACTCTTGACACGATTTCGATTATTAAAGGAGTCGGCTCGGGGCGATCCTCGCGCTCTTTTCGATGCAAATAGAAGCGCCTTGGACCGTGGCCCAAATGCCTGGACAAACACCGGCAGCGCGAATCCGGGGAGGACAGTCGAGTGCCTTTTCGCCTTTTTTAGCGCTGGCCAATCGCGATGGAAAAACTAGTTGCAGACTCGGTGGAACGGCCTCGGAATATTTGATTTTGCCCGGTGCGCTCGCCGCGTAAAAATAGACTGATTGCGAGAAGAAAGGAGCTTGGGTAACGAGGGGGGTATTATCGACGAGGCACCGGATTTGCGCAGCTTCAAAGGATTCCACGAAATTGTTCTATGAGGTAACGCGGCAGAAGGATGACGGAGTTTAAGGATGCCGCGCGAGGTCTTAGCGCTTTTTTCCACCTTCTTTTTTTTGTACTTAACATCCATTCTGCTTCTTTTTAAACGCGGGTAACTTGCGCACTGGAAAAAATCCAGTGGCCGAGACACTGTTGTGACGCGGAAGATTTATTGGTTCGCGCAAATGATAAAACGATTTCAGCAGTTTTTTTCGTACCCCTAATTTGACCGGATACTTTCATCGAAACTCCGCGCTAAACCTGCGTGTTAGTTTAATTTTAATTGCATTTTAATTTCCATTAAAAAACAGCAGGGGAGCAGGCAAAAAAAAATTCTTTTCGCGCATAAATCTCAATTAGAGTTTCTCGCTAATCTCGACCGATCGCTCTCATAATAAATTAAGTAAGAAGGCCGGATTGCACAAGGAAGACAAGGTCGCGGCCAAGCTGCCGCATCCGCCGCTACTTTCTCCGGCTCGCGCTCGCTCCATTTTCGCCCGGCGCCTTTTTCACTTTCCTCGCTCTCTCGCTCCCGTCAACCGGCGGCGGCTGCACCCCGACGACCGCTTTTCTCTTCAAGCCGCAAAGTAGAAGCGCCGAGGCATTATGAAGCCGTCCCCGGGTTTTTGCGTTAATTAGAGCCGCCCGAGGCCTGGCGAGCGCGCCCGCAGGATAATTAAGGAGGCCATCCTCCGAGGCTCCCTCTCGGGCGGTGCGCGAAGGTCGCGGGCAAGAAACTGCGACGGACGGGCGTGCGTGCGGAGCCGCGGAGGTGAACGCACCGGTAATCGCGAGCTCGCGGCCAGAGCGATTGCGCCGAGGAGGAGAGATAGAGGCGGGAGGGAAAAAATAAGGTGAGCGCCACGCTAGCGCCGTTTGCAATTAGATGTCAGGGGTCACGGACCCCGAGACGCTCGGATTATAACGACCCGCGAGATGCGCGGGAGGGGAGGCGGTTGAGCCTTTTTTTTACGGCCCCGCTTAAGGCGATTGAAATCGTCGCGACGATAAGCCGCCTCGTTTCGCAATCTTTTCACGCGAATAATTAGAGGTGTGTTCATTAGCACGCTCCGCGGTGCTAGAGGTACTTACTTTGGTGCGCGGGCAAATTAATGAACCGAGCAGCCTTCGTTAATGTAGCGTGAAATAATTTACATTTGCATTTTTTTTTCGTGCGACCTTCGAGGTTGTAAAATATTGGAGTAAATAATATAGTACGAGATGCCGATTGTTTGGCCAAGTTAATGTTAATGTGGAGTGGTTGTTCCTTGTTATTTATCGTATGCCAAGATTGTTGTTTTGGTAAGATCGTTAAGTTAGTGTTCCCAGGAAAGCGGCTATTCTCGCCTTCAATGGTAACAACGACTACTGCAGCTGACGGAGGATGGCTTTGCAGCCATGTAGTTTCGTCGTGTTACAGCCACGAGATTATTTCCGGACTATTCCTTTGTCTTTCTAAAATTCCACAAATAATCATTCGCGGAAGTACCCGATCTTCCCTTGTACCTTGACCGAAGTATCATTTATATATATCAACTGATTTATCCTCTGTTGAAAACTAATCACATTTTTAATTTTATATCGCAATGATTATTTCATTAATTAGCAATAATTTCACGACTTTCATTAAACTTTACTGCAGTGAAATAAAATTCTTAATTCAAAGAATTCTTGACCTAAAGTATACTAAAAGGAATTATGTAAGGAATTATATGTATTCTTGAAAGAATTTCTTTTCGAATAGCACCATAATTGTGTTGATTGAAATAAATTTTTTATTCAATAATTTCAAGGAAACAATTTTCTTAATACATTTCATTAATAATTCTAGAAACTGAAAGCATAATTTCTAAAAACTAGAAATCTTTCGATAATTTACCTTTCAAAGCAATTCAAATTTTTATTTCAAGAAAAAAAATAGCCACCACCGCGTGCAAAAAATTACAGCATACCCCACGAGTCTTTTCCCGCAGCTCCATCGTTAAATATACAGCGAAAATCTAATGGTCCTCGTTCATCACCTTTCTTGCCACATTTTTGGCCTCAGCAGAAGCACATTTAGCCTGCAGAAGAGCAGGTAAAGGCGGAGTACGTGAGCGGAGGTAATAGGGCGCCGGTAATTTAGGCGTCTAGAGAGGAGCGCGCGCCTCGTCGTCGGGGCGCGCGGAAGCGGAATCGCGCGAAGTAACGTCGCGCGCGAATGCGCGGCACGTACGACGGGCCGACGCGAAGAAAAGCCCAAAAGTGCATGCATTCGGCGCAGGACCAGAGCGAGCGAGAAAGAGAAAGGGAGAGATCTCATAAATCGTGCGGACGACATCGGCATATCACCTCTTCTTTAAGTAAGCACTGCGCCCGCGTGCGGGATCCGAACGAGAGAGACCCGCCGCTCTTGTATATCAGAGTGTGTACATCCAGTGTACTGGAATTTTGCCAGCGTATAAAAACGACGAGCCGGTGGAATATTTAGTTTTTTAATTTCGGCTAAAATTTGGCGTTCAATTTTTTTCGACCCTCGGGTGTTACAGAAATAGCGAGGATACGGACGAAAGCTTTAATTAAAGAGCTCATTTTTGTTGCACTCGAGTCCTCTAAGTAAATATCCTTACGGTAATATAGTATTGTAGAGTATAGAATTCTTACGGCAATAAAATTCTATGTTTCAATTTCATTTTTTCAAATTTATTTTCAATTTCCTGGTTCTTTAAAGTCTCGCGAGCGAAATGATATTTCCGCGGTCGATGAGGTACATATTTATAAAGTAATACAGCGTAGCGCAGCTTCAATATACTCGAGTTCCCGTGAATTCTCTTGACTTTCATTTCACGCAAGACCAGCTCGAAGACAATAAATTTTAAGCGCAACGTTTATACGAAAGTATATATCATTTGCAATGGATCGCTCCGAGAGGAAATTCAAATTCTTCCGAATTGAATAACCGCTATAAGTTTCCTTCTCCAGCCACTTTTAAATGGCCGCAACTGTCGAGCTTTTCTCTCCGTTTCCAAAGGAAATAAAAGGGATTCTCGGAAGAAAAGTTAAGAAAACTCAAAAGCAGCGTAGGTAATACGATTTCGACGTACCGCGGGAGAAAAAGGGCAGGCGGCCGAGAGCGGGGGGAAAAGTAGGGAAGCTCGGTATCGTCGAAGATTCACAGTAGCGGTATATCGAGCGGCAATCTGATCCTAGGACAACGGTTCGGAAGCATCGGCCGGCAGTAAAATATCAGCAGGTACTGTGCACCATAGCGCCGGAGCGATAAGCATCGGCCAAAGGGTCGCGACTCGTGGCAGCGGCTAAAGAGGCGCGGGGCTATGCCTCCTCCCGCTCGCTCCGACTCTCTTTGCATGACGCGAACAAAAGCAGACCGAAAAATCGTCGGCGCATCCAAGCTGTAGTCTTGGGCGCTACAAGCTCATAGGCGTGCTCAAGGATGCGCGTGCATTGTTGAATGGTTTAATCGAGAAAGATATCATTAATTTTTTTTTCATTGGGAGATGATTTATTAATTTTGTGGCACAAAAAGCAATGCTATTATCGGTGACCGAGGTGGTGCAAAAAATTTTGAAGTTTCGAAAAAAATACTGGTGGAAAAAAATTAATTTCAAAAATAGCTTTGTTCGTTGGAGAATGTAAAATTAAAAAAAAATTACCTGGAAATAATTAAGTGTCTTTTGGATCGGTATAAAGAATCCATGAGAAAATGAGTAAACTTTGATGTAGAATATTCCTGCAGTAATAATATTACGTTTTATTTTGTTTAAGTGTGCATTATTGTCGCTTTTTCTAAAAAAATTCTATAAATAGAATGTATTGCGTAATTTTAAATTCAACAATGCGATAATGTTTGTTCACAATTTACGATTCCGCCAGTGCTTTTGAACTCGCTGCAATTTTTATATTCTCGAGTGGTAGAAGTGCTTTCTGTCGTTTTCAAAATGAAGAAATTCCTCCTCCCCTAAAAAAACGATCTTCCATGAAACGTATGCTAATTCGAAAAGCTCACACAAACCTCTGTAAAATAAATGATTCTCTAAAATAAAACAATGGTCATTGAAACACCTCGACTGTACAAAGAGGAATATCTTCTTTTTCATCAGATTTTCGAGTCTCCCGCGCGGCTTGTAGTTTTGTATATACCAGCAAGAAAGAGAAAGACGACCAGAACAGAAGAAAGAGAGAGAAAGTAGAAGAGGCAGAAAAAAAATGAGGAGAGTGGGTGCCTCCGCGGGTACTGTTAGCTCGGCGATGAACGATAACCCTATCCCGCAAAAAGAGAGGTGGGAGGAGGGGGTCAGCGAGCGCGCAAGTGGACCGTCCGGGTGACGGCGATATACAATGGGCGTCGAGGGGGAGGAAATCTATCGATTCAATATGTGAGAGAAGGGAAGGAGAGCCGGCGAGAGTCGCCGAGTGTATTCATCGCGGTGTACGTGCCCCGAGGCGGAATTATGGATCGCGTAAATCATTTCGAGCCACGTGTGCAGGCCTTTATCTGAATCTATTGCGCGCGGCCTCCCGGCGCACACAAGAGCCGAGGCCGGCTTTCCGCCAGATTCGCCGGTCCCGCGGCCGATCGCTGAAATCTCTCCAACTGATTATTACGATGACTGACTAAAAGCCGCGCTCCAATCACGAGCCTGTAATTCTCAAGGGTACGCCTTATAAACTTGGCGACTTTTATCGCCGCGCGATTGCGTTGTGTAACCTTTTTGCGCGGGAATAATGCCAACCTGTTTTTACAGTTACGCCGCTCGCCGCGCGAGGAGGAAAAAAATCGATGGGAGCCGATACTAACGAGAGGAGCCCAAAGAGCACTCGATACTCTAAATTGCGAATTATCGCGCGGCTCTCCTATGCGCGCTCGAGCGTCGCCTTATTACACATTCGATCCTTGATTACGCGCCGGCTAAGCACCGTCGCCGCCGCGAAAACGGGTAGCCCGATTATCGGAACGAGTCCAAAGGACGATCTCGTAAATTTAACGGCACACGCGCCGGCTGATAAGGCGGGCTGCTGCCTCGCCGCCGCGATAACCCGCAGGCCTAATTCCGAAAGCTCCGCTAGTCGCGCGGAGTCGATTAAGATGCGCTTCCTCCGGCGCGCGGCGATCGCGCGTACGCGCACGTAGCTTTCCGGGAAGCGGCGGAGGTAACGCGCGGTAGGTGGGCGGCCGCGCAGAAACGAGAGCCGCGCGACGCGGGGGAAAAAAAAGGAGCCCGGCGGAATCGAGAGCCCGGCCAGACGGCACCTACGGGATCGGCATATGCTAAGAGCTCACGTTTCCGACGCGTCCCCGCGGGAAATTGCGCGCGTGTTTACCCGCGCCTTTAAGGGCTTTCTGGAAGTTTATCGTCTCCGCGGCGGCCGCCGGGAGTTTCGCTTTGGAGTCTCGCAGCGCGCGCGGCGCGAATGAATGGACTGCGTTTTCTCCGCTGTTTGCTTAAGCCCCGCGGCCTCTGCTCCACCGCCCCTTCTCTCTCTTCTCCTCCCGGCTAATTGAGTCGTGTCGCGCGCTTTTCATTCTAATTAGCGACTGTGTGCACGCGCGCGCGCAGGGAGAGGAGGAAAATCGCCCGAGACGCGACAGTTAGCCACGCGGCGGCGGCGCTTTTTTTTCTCGGTTTTTCTAGCGTGCAGGAACGAGCTTTTGCGCGGTACCGCAATTTCCGCGAACGCCGCGCGTGGAAATGACTTGCTGATAAGGCGATGGGGCGGAAGCGAACTCGCCTTTGTAAGTTTTCTAATCTGTTGCGGCGGTGAACTTTGACGCCGGGGTTTCGCGGATTTTCATACCTCCACGTTTCTCGGTGCGTTTCATTGTTTTTGGAATTTTTTAATATTGTTTGGGCTGAAGTTTGAATAATGCAGAGAGCTTTTTCAGTGTGAAATCACTAAGTTAGTTTGAATTAATTTTGTGCAGCAAAGAATTTCTGATTTGTAAAAATAATTAATTTTTTCGCTTTTCTTCGTGTAAGCGCAGATAACGTTAAGGTGGAAGATACACTTACTTTGGATGTATAGTGGACTAATTGAATAAAAATAAATCTTGATTAAATTTAGTACAAACACAAATTGAATATAGCTAAAAATATAAAGCAAGTTTCACGTGTAACACTGCGATAACGATAAAAAGATAGAGCAGAAATAATTCTTGATTAATAAAAATCATTACCGCCCTAATACATGGAATTTCCATTAACTCGAGTATTACTCACAAGTTAACTCCTACGTAAAGTCCGCCGAAGCATTTGCAATAAAAGACACAAGTTATTTCCAAGACATTCGAACTTTTTCACCCACCTTTATCCGGCCGTTATCACTTCGGCATCGCCTCGGTTTCCTTTTGTTTCGCCCAACCGTGTTAAATGAATCATTTAACCGAACCTGAACGACCCGTGGCGAACGTATCGTCCACGAATCTGCGGTGCATCGTACCTCGGTGTCGGTGAACCAGGAAAAAGCGTCCTCCGCTGCGCTCGCACGCTGCTCCTTTTACTTTTTCCCATTCGATTACGCGCGTCGGCCTTCTTCCGGAGATTCCCCGGGAGACGTCGGGCCTATCCATCGGAACGGTAACCCCGTTGTAATCGCTCCTTTCCTCGCCTCGGCGTTTTCCTTTTCGCGGCCGCCCCCTCCTCCTCGAGTCTCGTTTTTCGCTCGCCGCGCCGCCTAATTATGTTTACGCTGCATCGCGGCCCTCCCCCTCGCCCCGGGAGCACTTTCCTCTCCTCCTTCCGCGAGAGCGGCATTTCTCTTTCCTCTCTCGTTCCCGCGCGGGCATTTTTTTCCCTTCTTTTTTCTCCGCGGAGCGAGCCCGCGTTCACCTTTTCTTTGCCATTACGCAAAATGCGTATTCGCGGCACGAGCCCGGCCCAAAAGAGAGGAGAAAAAAGCTCAAAGTGAAGCACAAGCGTCTCGAGAGTGCCTCGCGACGCGTGACTCGCTCCTCTGTCTCTCTCTCACTTTCTTCGCCGACGGGGCATCGCGCACGTGCGAGTTTTGATTCGCGGAACTACCTGGCAGGCTGGATGTAGTTTTCTAGACGGAGATTTACTTAGGATGCTGGAGAAGATGAAGCCGGTTGTACCGGCTTAAGTTACTTCATTAAGTCTGCGGAGTGAAAAAGGTGCGCTCTTAATTTTACAAAGTGAAAACTTATTTACCTTCAATTAAATGAGATGCTAATGTAAAATTGTTATAAAATAATTAAAAGACTTTTCGTAACCAGTAAAAGTAGAAAATAACTTTATAAATAAGATAGATACTTTTATTAACTTGCTAAATACAGGATAATATCTTATAATTGAGAAATACATTTGGTAATCAAGTTGTAGCTTGGGAATTGAAAATTCTGCTGAAAATATTATTTTTATTACCGAAATTTTCAGTCCTATCTTGAGTAATTATAATACTTGAATATAACCCGTGCATATAAGATCTAGAATGATAATTCCTCAGCCTTAAATAATATTATTAATATTATTATTACTACTATTGTTATTGTTATTATTATTATTATTAATATTTAAAAATAGAATTTACTCAAAAACTTGTAGATACTTAATATACATAACCATATTATTGAAGACGAAAAATAATTGTATTCGTAAAATAAGGTAATGTCATCGCGAAGTAGTAACATCGCGGCTCAGATCAGACGAGCGCGTCGCCTTAGCCCCGCGCGAAACTCACTCCATCCCGTTGAATTAATTCGTCTATACTTAAGATACTTTCCCGTAGCGGCGATACGGATTTAGCGATCGCGGTGTATATTTAGCATCGGCCGAGGAAAATAGATGATGTTTATCGTGCGAGACGCGCGCGCTGCGAGCGGACCGGTTGTCCGCTCGAGCTTTCGTAATTATCGATCCCCCGGGTGAGAGCGGATGGGGAAAAAAAAAACGAAAATCCGAGGCGAGCGAGAGACGCGCCGCGGAGGAAAGAGCGCGCCAAACCGGATTCGATAGCCGCGCGTTAAAAACGGCAGCAGCGCGCGGTGTCCCGCGCAATAGCGCGATAGCGACGTAACGTCCGCCCGTCGATGCGCGAGTTACAGCGCGGGCGAAGTGAACGACCGATTTAGAATTTTTCGTCCCGATGCCGCCCTCCCCCAAAGGCCGAAGCGAAACAGAAGCAGCGCGCTTTTCCCTCGCGCCGGAGATTAACGGGAGAGCGCAGCGCGATAAATCAAAACGCCGCGGAATAATTTTACTCGGGAGTTCTCGGTTTGGGACGCGGCGCGACTACGTAATTACTGGATTAGTATAAGCGTGTTAATTCGAGCGGAATAAATTTATGTAATTAAAGATTACATACAACTTTTATTTTATTATGATAGCTGTCAGTTGAAGGGAATATTCATGGTAATTTTAGTGACATTCGGTCGCAGATGTTGTAAGAATTCAGTCGTCTTTTTTTTATATCAGTTAGAATCTTGTAAACGGTGAAACAATGGCAGCTTTCTTCAGTGCCCAATCATTCAGGTATTTCTGGGGCTTATACCAAACTGAAGCAGCAGACTCATTAGTGGGAAAGATATCAAATTCAATATCATTTTTTACGTAGTCCCTGATACCGATTTGCGTTTTATCTCTTATTTTTTATACAGATTTTTCTCTTTAATTGTATTCAATAACTCTAAATCAGCGTACTTTTAGTACCTACGGTATCAGCGTTTTATCTTATTTTTTCAATTATCCAAGTCGAGGACTTTATGTGTTCATTTGATTACTGATACTAAGATATGAATGAAAGCCTCACTGCATCTTTCATTGTATCCAAGTCTAATTTTGCGGTAGTTTGAGTACAGGAAAAGGAAACGGAAGCTATGGAAAAATATTTGTCTTACTCTGTTGTCCTGCTCCTTTCTCATATTAATATTGACCCTATGGAGCAGGACCACACCGTAACAGTAATCAATACAGAAATTGTCCAAATTGAAAAAAGAAAAGGCTCGACTGCATAAGTAATAGTAAATTACAAATTAGCCGCACTAGCGGTACGGTAATGTTTTCAATTTGAACTCTGAACTCTTTATTAAGATTTTTCTCGCGGTCGAGCGTACAGTACCGTCTCCTCCGCGGCGAAGCTCCGCGGAACGAAGTTAAGAAATCGCCTACATCAAAGATCGCGTCGGTCGGACTTCCGCGCTTGGCCGCGCGCTTCGTATATACACGGCGCAAAAACAAGATCCCCGGCGAAAAAGGCCGGGATTATTTACAGCTCGGCTTGTCGGCCGGTATTAACAGATCAATCAGTGTCGCGCGGGGCCACCCCGCGCTCCTTAAGAAACTTACCACTAACGATAGGATCTCCGCGAGCGGCAATATCGCTCCGTTAAGCCGCCTCTCCCGCCTCCTCCCGCGTCTCATCTTTCGCCCGGCGCGGCCGCACGTCGCGGAATCGCGGCCGGCGCGAGCGATATATGCCCCGGCGGCCGAGCGTCGCGCATGCACAACATCTCTCCCGGGCTTATAATCGCTGCGCCCCTTTTTCCTCCCTCTCTCTCTCTTCTTCTCTGTACACACACACCTTTCTCTCTTTCTATTTCTCTCGAGCGCGAAGCGATACTTAGCCGGGCGCGCGCTTAGCAGCTCCCGCCGCTAAATAACTTTCTTACGCGTAACTGTGCCTGGACTCGCGGGAGATGGACTGCCGGCTGCAAGTGTGCGTGAGCCTGTCCGCCTAGGCGCGCACTTATCGCGCGTGGAAATGCACGCGCACGCCACACGGCATTGTGCGCATAAGTAGCAGAGCGACGCCCGAGGAGACCGAGACGCTGCAGACGCGCGTTTCCTCGACGACGACGACGCTTTTCTGGGAACGCGTGAAAAAAGTTCGCTCCATTGTTTGGCGATGCCTTATTAAACTTTTTCTCCGGCGACTTGGTTACGGACAGATTTTTTTTTAAGAAACAGCCGTTGCTTTTTCATCGATAATGAATTTTAAATGTGTCTTATTTCTATATACTATATTTAGTCTTTTAACTAAAACATCTTTAATTCAGCATTTCTCGATTCTCGAATCAAAGTCTTTTAACTAAAATTTATCTCTTTAATTTATGCTTTAATTGAGCATTTCCCGATTCTCGCTATGTAACATACAATTATTAATAATTATCTAATCGCGTTGAAGCTCCGCGCGAGGTATTCGTAACTCGGATTATTGAATTTTCATCGCACACGGAGCGCGCATTCCAGCCATACTCTGAATTCCCATTTAGCAGCATCTCCAGCCCGAGTGCATTTAACATCCACGCAGCCCCGGCGCGCGGTGCTAACGCGAAAGTCGCCGCGGTTTTTCCCCGGCCGTCCATTACCCGCGCGCTCGACCTCCGCGGCTTTTTGCCGCGGCACCCCGACGAAAAGCCCCGGTGCAAAGGATCGCCGCCGCTGCAAAAAAAAAAGGATCGAAGTTGACGCTCACGCGATCGTCCGAACTCGCGGGGGGGAGGGGGGCCGCTAGTGTCATAAATTCCTCAAAGCCCCGGCGAGCGGACAGTTTTCCCGGCCGTATATCCCATTCAATTAAAATACCTAAACGTCTCCCAGCGCGTCGTAAGAACAAAACTTAACTGTTCATTCATCGAGCATCACCGGGTGTACGCAGCGGGCGCGCAGCCTCTCTGCACAGTCCGTCGGTTGGCCCCGTTTTTCCCGTCGTGCAGCTCCGCGTACGTATCGGATCTCGCGCGCACAAAGAGTATATAAGTGAGTTAAGTGCTTAAAGCGAGCGGCGGAGGGAGTAGGCGTGCGCCCGGTAGCCCGGCTCGGATACACTTTGCACGCACGGGAAAGGGAGGGAGGGAGAGAGAGAGGACAGCGGAGGAGCCGTGTAACGCTGCCGGCCACTCCGGGCGCGCTGTATATATTCGCGTTTATTATTCATGCGCGCCGCGTTTACCGTTAGCGGCTCTCGCGAGCGGCCCGGGACGGGCCCCGCGCCGAGAAAAAGAGCGAGAAGAGCAGTTAGCTGATTTGTCACTATATAACCGGAGCGGGCGCCCGTGGCGCGAGAGCTAGCGAGCGGCCGATTCGCCGCCGCCATTAGGCGCCCGGCGCGATTCGTTATCGCGAGCCGATGCGCCGACAGCCGAGGCCCGGAAGGCCGATCATCCCCCGTCGGTGATGGGCATGCGCCGCTCGTTGTTGAGAGATTTGCGAGCTGCCACTGGGCTTTGAGAGTTACCCACTTTTGCGCGGAATGCAATTTACCGACTTTTTCAGTAGTAAGAGACAGATTCTTCAAAATTATATAGTTCTTTAGTGTGTGTTTATGTTACGTGGATGATCTAATATTTTTGTACTTCAAGTTTTTATGCGTGTTTGATAAGGAAACCTAAAAAAATGAAGAAAAGCGTTGTCTTACCGTACTTGTCTGTTTCTACTTGTCGAATATCCAGCTTTAATAGGTATATTTCTCCTGACGCACATAGCCATAACTATTTTTTAATTATTCACTCATAGTTTGGAGAGCACTATCAGAATGAGAAGAAAATTTTTTATTTTTTATGCAAAATAAATTGAAGGATCAATTTAATTAAGGCGGATCGACAGATTGTTAAATAAGCAGTGATTCACGATTTAACAATTGTATTTTGACGAAATTAGAAATCAATTAATAAAAAAGTGATTGCAAATAAAAATGAAATGAATGCAAGTAATTTTAGGAATTAATTTGATTTAATTATCTTAACTAATTACACAATTTTTTCGAAACTAAATTCTTTTTAGAGGTATCCCATTATATCTTACTGTTCTCGATTAAATCACGATATAAATTTCATAGGTTTAACGTGCAATTTTAAAGGGGACAGGTAATTATTAAAAAAACGCATAATACGTTCGTAAATTTCTTGTACATTTTACACTGTAGATATCATTATTCCAATTTAATTTACGACGTTATTATCTACGGTGCATTAGATTCTTACAACAGGTTTCACAGAAATCCTCTCGAGTATCAAAAGAAAATCCATCAATTCTCGATAAAACCCAGTCGAAAAAAGGAAGGACAGCAACGAGCTAAGCTACACTCCGACGCGCGGCCCCTCTCGAGAATAGTCGCCACCGGCAGCATCTCGAATTTCGTAATTCCCAGGGTACGACGAATTACGCGCGCGTGCGACGAGTGCTGCACACGCGCTCCTCTCTCCTTCTCCCCCGGCAGCGTATTGCGAGCGCTTCGGAAATTAGATTACTTTTTTTCGCCGTCCCGAAAGTCCATTACTTTACATTCTCCGCTACCAGGCTCTCTCGTTCTCTCTCCCGCGCTCTCTTTCTCTCTCGGAGCAGCGGTAACGGGTCCTTCAGCTCCGGCATCCGATATACAATTTCACGCTATGTATAGGTAGGCATCGGGGCGTCGCACGACCGGGGAAAATAAGAAACGTGATTAATGGAAGATAACGAAATTATGACACGATACGCCTCGCGCGCGCGACAACGAGACAAAGCGATGGGGAGTGTTCGGGAGCGCGATATTCGGAAGTGGAGGTGTTAGGGGGGATTAGGGGGGAGTGCAATTGAATTCTTATAATTTAGAACACTTTTTATCCTGCAGTTTTAGCGGATTACTGTTGCGATTGGTTTAGGAGCTGGAATTTTTACGCACAGATTCGCGCAGCTGCGTTTTTAACTGTAGCCTAGACAATGGAACGCGATGACAAGACGATTTTTTTTATGGGAGTATTACGATTTAGGCTTGTCGGAACTCTAGCTTCTAATTTATTTTATGTAACGTATTTTTAAACATTTTTTTCTTATTCTTATTTTCTTTTCAACTCGTAGTTACTGGTCAAACGAAACCAATTCTCATCTTAACTATACTTTTCGATGGTACGTGTGTTATTAGACTTTAATCCTTCAAATTCATATACTAAACAATTATTATAAAGCCAACTTCAAATTAAACATGTTTAAAACAAAGTAACATTTATTTACTTTAATTCCCTTTGATCTACAGGATAGATCAGAATGTGTAACATTCCCAGAATTCGAAGAATTTTTTCCTGCCGTTAATTACGTGTCATTATGACTTCAAAACGCTTAGTTCCTCCGCCGCAATTATCTTCCCAATAAAACGATTATGTCACCGGTGCAGAATGAACCTGCAGCCGACGTCGAAACCGAGCGCGACGTCTTCTCGGCCGCGCGAATCTCGCGGGATCATCGCATTATTTTTTTTTTCTTCTACCCCGACGCATAAAAATAAAGAGGAGCGCACGCGCGTCGATCGCGTAACGCGGCTCCTCGCTTTATTTATAAAGATTGCGCGGCTCCCGAGTGCTCCGTCGGAGATCGCGAGCCGATTGTACGCTGGCAGGTGGACGAACGAGCGACACGGCGGAGCCGCGATGATTCACGGAAACGTCGTACCAATCGAATCCGGTTGCCTGCGCGCGGGGAGAGGAGGCGAGGGGGGGAGGGAAGGACGAGGGGGCAGTTCCTCCCGGCGGCTCGAGATAAGGCGTCGGAGGCGAAGCTGCTTCGACTCGCTTTTATCGCGCGGCGCGATGACAAACGCCGATGACCAAACGCTCCGCGACAATGCTTAATGAGCCCGACGTTTATGAGCGCTCTTAAGTGATAATTGGCCTTTTTTTATGTAAGATTTAACTTTTAGTGTTACTGGAGACGTTGTTGGCAGATTTTCTAGAAAATATACCTTTTTTCTAATTTTTGACTTTTTTTGTAAAATTTTTCATTTATTTCTAGCACAATGTGTTTTATTGTAGAAAATTTCGTGTGATAAAAGAATAGATTAATTGTGTATTATTTCACTTGTTAAAACTTTACTTTAGGGGGTCAACTGTGACTACTAGTAGTCTATGTTCGAGAAGCACATGTTAGGTGCACCAATACTAATACTTCAGTAGAGAAAACCAGGACTATTATTCACAGATTTTTTAGGAAGGGATTTATTAATTTTACTCTTACACTAGGTAAGTATAAATCATACTCTACAAGTAGCAAATCTCGTTATCGAATTTTTGCATCGACAAGCAGAAATCATCGAAAAAGAGAACAACTGGTAGTCGAGCGACTATCCGAATGAATTGCGTTTTATTAGAATATTTGAAAAAATGTTTGATATGGTACAAAAATTTGCGAACTATCGTATATTACAACAAACTAAATGTTTTGTCTGCGAACGTTAGCCATCAACAAGAAATTTTATACCGGTTGTAAAATTTTATGTCAAAAATAACCGTGTAATATACGTGTTCCTATCGATGCTATCACAATTTTGTACCTATTCGATATACTTTATGGTCTACTTTTCTAAAGCGTCACATCAAAATGCAGATGTTATCGGAGGTGCTTCACATAACGTTAAAAAATAGAAGAAAAAAAACATCTCACGATGGGATTAGCATTAGAAAGGCAAGTTCAGTATTTCTTTTTTTTTTCAATGGAATAGAGAAAAACAGCAATAAAATTAACGAGATCAGATGGTACACATTTGTCGGTATTGATTCTCAATCCCCGTTGTATCGTATCGTAGGTATAGATTTTTATCGGTACAAACGTTTCTCACGCAGCTCATAAGGTCACTCAAAGTCTTTCTCATCACGATAAATCGGAAAAGTATACCTGTACTCATGAATTTTTTATATACGTAAAATCAAAAGGAATCACGATTAATTCAGTTGCAAAAAAGAAAGGAAGTTAAAAAGATACGCACATCGACGGACGATCGGGACGCAGGTACGTGGCGTGATATCGAAAGCAGAAAATCAGTCATGATCATGAACGCTTCAGGGAGAATAAACTCCTCTCGCGGTCTCGTTAACCCTGTGCGCAAGGCGCGCGCACTTAACGGTCCGCTCGGCTCGGACGCGTCCCCGGAGCATATATACGTTTGACAAAGGCTCGAGTGCCTTTCGAGAGAAAGAGTGGATGTTGGTACATAGTCGGAGAATTTAGAAAAAGAATGCAGG
>UXGC01000833.1:37017-50689 GCA_900480045.1 Eurytoma adleriae
GAATGTTCGCCACTCGATCCCTATTTCTCCGATCCGCCATAATTCATAAGCAAGCGCGTCGCGGAAAATGCAGGCGAGCCACCTCACTTTTATCTATCCGGCAACTGGAATCGCTGAATCGAACGCTCCGGGACTCGTCAAAGCGCACTCAATTATCGGCGCGCAGCCGCGGGTTGGGCAAATAAGAGGCGCGACGTGCTCGCCAATGCCGGCGCGAAGAAGCCGGGGTATTATATTTCTTCGACTCGACGTCGTTATACGGTACACCTCGCGCGCCCCGGCGAGTGCAAATATCCAATCAGCGCGGCGACAAAAAGAATTCCGCGCTCCCGCGGGCTTCGGCGCGGCAAAAAACGCGGCCATTGTTTGTCACTTTTTTTTGCCGGGGACTTTCCCGCGAGCAGCCAATTTCTCGCCCATTAATCTGCCGCCGCGGAATTTTCCTCGTCTTCGCGCTTCTCGTGTTTCCCTCTCTATCAAGGTCCCTTTTCTTCTGATGCTTGACTTTTATAGGGAGAGCTGCCCGCGGGGACGCGTCTCGTTTGTTTGTTAGCGTCGGTGTCATTTTTCGCGCTGCGCTAACGGTACGGGTCTTGTCTAAATTTTCGCGGAAATCTATAGGGGATTCTTTATTCTCTCTCTCATTGATTCTGACTAGGCGGCGACAGCTTCCTTGAGGGGACCGACGGAGATCAAGGGACTTGATGAGTATCCGAAGTGTAACCATTAGCTGATGTTAAGTACTTTTGATCTTTGTGGGTTCGCTGTATAGGGGAAAGTATATCTATCGATGGATACTATTTCGACCAAATGTGTCATTTTCTGTACTGCGACAAAAATATTTCTGAAAGTTGATGTGATAACTTTTATCAAAATTACTTAATACATTTCTAAATGAAAAAATAAACAGAATCAAGAGAACAAATGGTTATCATGGTTTGTTAAATAGTGCTCTCCTTATATTATAACATCGAGATCTTGTTAAACAAATACTCACTTAAAATAGTGACTTAATTTGAAATTAAATTTATTTTTATTTATACTACAAGAAAACACTGTAGGCAGAAGAAACACTTGATAAATAAAATATTATTACGGTTCCCTAAGAAACCGGAAATGCGAATTAAACTCTCGTGTGTGGTACAGCGACGAAAAGGAGGAATAAATTAGTGCTCTAACGAGTAAAATAAAGCCCTTTATTCAACGTTTCATCAGTTTTTTGTCGGATCCACCGAGCGTTCGCACGGGCTTCCGTTTTAATATTATTCAACGCTAATAGTTGAATCGGGTCTCCCACCGAAAGCGAATAAATCCGTCTCCTTCCGCTCCTTTCTTCACCGGCGACGTCCTCTTAGCCATTTTCGTCTCCATATTTCCCGGTTCGTACAATAGCCGCGCGAGCAACGGTTTCGCTGCGGCGCTCGCGGGTCCGCGTCGGCAGCCCGATCAAAGGCCGCGCGCGGCGCCCCAAAGCCCCCCTCGACTTTCGACAGGACAATTAGTCGGCTCGCGCGCGATGCCGATGCCGTTGCCGCTGGAAAAACAGTTATCGCGATCTCTTCGATTTCCCGGCGGTTTTTCACGCGCGCGCGTACCCTCCGCGCGGCCCTTTTTTTCCTCCTCCTTTCTTCTGCCTTTGCGGCGCGTGCGTTTCACGGTCCTCCGCGGCACAAAACAGCTGATTAGGCGCCGCGATTGAATTTCTATGTCAAGCGTTAAATTAGATAGGCTACCGGCCACGCGGCGCACCGGCGCTCGAGAGAGGAGGGGGCATTGTGTCCGCGGGAGTAATTCTTTTACGAGCGACGATGGACACGCGGGCCCCGGCTGAGTTATTCGCGTCCTTTTAGCGGTTTTTAGCCATTCAGGCGCAAGCCCGCCGCTGAGTTACGTTATTGCGCCGAGGAGTCGCGGCGAAAAAAGCTGCGCGCCGCGAGTTCAATGAACACAATGCGAAAACGCGAGGCAGATTTAACGACGGCCGAGGGCTTCGCTGCGTGCGCGGCTGACTGATTCGACGCAACGCAAATAACGCGGAGACCGAACGATTTCCGTATTTACAATGACACATGGCCTTAATGTGCGAAATTCACATTTCATAAAAATCTTAATTAAAAGTGCACGTGGCAAATTTCATTTTTTATTAAAGTTTTAATTATTTTTTAGTTGAAATATTGAATTGATAAATAAATATAAAGATTAGTTCCATTTCAAATCTCGTAAGCATTCCAGATTCTTAAGAATTCATGTACATAAATAAGCAAATAAACTATCACATTATTTATAAATAAATTATATTTATGTCTTTATTTAACAGTACTTGAAAAATTAATAATAACAGATTAAAACGTGAACTTAAAAAGGTCTTTTTTAATGACTGCATTTTTGCGCGGAATATGTTGTGGCAAGTAATTGTTAAAATCTGCCAACTCTTATACCTACTTACATTTTTTTATGAAAAGTCATGATTTATATTTTTCTCATTAAAACTGAATGAGCTCCACGTTAAAAAAGTCAATACAAATTTATGTAACGACGCAAGAGCTAAAAGCGTAAAAAACCTATATTACGCATGTTTCGCAACAAGTGTGTCAAACAAAACAATCATTAACTACCAATTTTAAAGTGAACGCTAAACTGAGGCATCTTCCCGTCTAAACAACTTTCAAACGGCCGCAGAGAGAAAAAACGAAACGGATGAAAAGGTCTCATTTAAACGGGGTAATTTACCTAAGTGAGCTTAATTGACATTTTCCTTACGCACACGCGGCCATTATCCCGCCAAGTTTTTCCATTAAACGCAGCCTAATAACAGGCTGCGCACACAGTCACGCGTAACCCCCGAAAGGAGCTTTAACGGTTCACGACGGCGCACTGCGCCGAAAAAACGAGAGGGAAGCAGGCGCGCGCTCGCCCGTTAAATTCGAGATTCCGCGCGCGGGCCGAGTGCACGTGCGACGGACGCAGCTTCGCGCGAGCAAAGGCCGTCGTTTAAATTCGAGATTCGTCAACGACCCGGCGTATCGCGCGCTATGCAAATGCCGAAAAAACGGCGCAGTTAGCCGTCGTTTCGGGGGCATCGCGAGCGGCCGGCTTTTTTTGCGCTGCAGCCGATCGTCTCGCGGAAGAAGCGCCGCGGAAAATCGAGAGGCGGATTAGCTAAATTTTATCGGGGGCTCCGTATTTGTCGAGGGGGAGCGTTTTATGGGATCGTCGGCGTTACGCGAATTCCCGACAGTTGGCTTTTATTGAAATTTTCAGGCGGGATCGAAACGACCGCGGAGCTTATGGATTTTTCTTTTTTTTTGGTACTTTAGGAGGAAGTTTATAGGCAGCAGTGCCCGTAAGCTGCCTCGATATTAGCATAACGTTTTGGTGGTACAACAAAGTTGGATCTTTGCTCTCGCTTAGCTTCGCGAGTATCGGCGTGAATCGGGAAAATTTTGTTGGTAGAACGAAAGACTCTCAAAGCCGCGCGCTTTCCTAATGCCTACTAAAAGGTCATAAACTGGATAAAAAGCAAACCTATTACTCGCTCCTCGAACAAAGGCACATATTGACACTTTTCCGGCTTAGGACCGCGGGCCGCGTGTTTACCGTGGACAAAGCTGGATCCACGACATCTCGCGGTGCCGGCGCGCGCGGAAAAGGGGCCGAAAACCGTTGCGTCGGCGGGCGGGCCGATAATTGCTTTTACGGAAGCGGACATCTTTCACAATCGGCCGGCTCCGGGCTATCCTCCGAAAGCCGGGAAACGCCGCGGGTTCGTCGACCCCGGCCGAGGAGCCGCCTTGCGGTAAATCCGCCCGCGGGAAAAGAGGCGAGACGCGCGCCGCAGGCTTTTTCGGCGGCTCGTAACACCAAGTTCGCGCCGCGGTTCTACGACCTCCCGGCGGCGTTTTTCCGGCCGCCCGCTCACGCGCGCCCCCCGAGGCATTCCGTGGGAGTGAGCGAGCGTGAAAGGATTTTTCGGTGATCGACTTACTTTTAATCGCGTGCGCCGCGCGCGTTTCCTGTTTTTCGGCCGCGCGAGCGCTGCCGCCGGAGCGAGTGCAGTTCCTCGGGGATTACGAAACGGCTGCGTGATCAGCCGCCGTGTACGCGGAGGTTTCGTAAAATTTAATTGGATTCGGTGAGGGAACCCGAGGCCCCCGCGTTTGTAGTTCAAGTTCAAGTTTACGGACGACTGTAATTATCTTTCTTTCTTCCATTGGGTTTATGAATTTTTGAATTTTAATTTGTTTCTGGTATTCGGAATTTCATTAATCCTTATTTTTCAGCTTCGGTGTGGTAATATAACGTGAGATTTTTTAGTGTAATAAAGGCATGTTTTGGAATGTACTAAATTATATACAGCGGCTGACAATTATTTTTAAACATTTTCATTTAATTCATGAATGATGGATTCAGATTATAATACTTTTTGATATTATAAAAATGTATCATAGGTAGTCGGTAATTATCAAATTTTGACAACTCAGCGTAAAAAAAAATTTCTTTTTATTAAAAAGCTTCAAAAGCATTTTATGCGCTTATTTCAGCGTCCAAAATTCTGCATCCGATCTAATAATCAAAACAATTGCAAACATTTATTGTATCACGAATTGACGTATAAACTGCGCAACTAAGCAAAAATATATAATTGAAAACATAGTCATAAATACAGGCGAAAACATTATTGATCTAATGAATATTATGGATAAATAAATTAGCCAATGCACAACTGGAATGTTAGAATTTGAAAAATCGAGCTAAGAAAATACCTCTTTATTTATAAGGGGGAATTATTTTTTGATATCTTATTACTCGCAAACGGCGCTATTTACAATTGTTTGTATTACGTGGGCTTATATATAGAGCTGGTAAACTCATCTGGTTGATGGAAGGAGTTTCTCATCACCCTCCTGGTGGCAATTTCTTCAAGTTAACTGACGCATTGTATTGATTCAAGCGTTTTCAAGTATTCCTTATTGTGAACTATGAATTCAATTCGTACTCGACAATTTCGTAAATATAGACGATAGATACTGATAAATTTTCATACAATTTAATTTAGACTGCGTAAAGAAATATAAAACTTTTCCACAGTAGAAGTAAAAAATCTCATTATCGAATTTTTGTACCAACGAAGTCGTACCTGCCACGAGTATCCCGCAATTTTCCGGTACACCGTTCGTCGCTTAAAGGCAGAAATGATCGAGCAAACGAAAAAGAGAACAAAAGACAGCTGCGCGACCGCCGGAATGAATTTGCGTGAAGCGCGCTCGGGGTGAAAAAAAAAGGACGAGGAAGAAAAGAGACGACAATATAACGACACCGGCTGACTCGGACATCGGAGGTGGCGCGTCGATGACCTCCCGTCGTCATCGTCCGATCGGCCCGGCCGAGCGCTACGTCGTCCCTCGCGCTACCGGAGTGCGTGTTCGAGCGGGAGGCCGCGGAAGAGCGCGTACGGTGTACACTTGCGGTCGGGCACTTCGATTTCAGGCCCTCCGTCACGATTGACGCGCCGTACGAGCTGCCTCGTAAATCGAGAGAAACTGGGCTGTGCGCCCCGGCCGGTGGGGACTTTATTTTCGTCGGCTTTACGGCTTTTCCACAAGGCGGAAGTTGACCCGCGGCGATTGTCCACCGCGCCGCTCGTAAACGTCCTCATTAGCTCGCCTGCGCGCCTCGCCCACGGTGCAGCGGTCAAGTTCGTATACTTTGCCCTCGAGAAATTTTCAGTGTTGCTGCGTGGCTATTAATCACGAGCGAAGCGACCTCATCTTTTGCTACGGCGCACGAATATGTCGATGAAAAATTATGCGATCATTGGCTTAGCGGCGATCGATGGGAAAACTAATTGTTTGCACCTTGTAATACTTAGATTAATAATAATCTTCGCATTATTACACTTTTTCCCCATTTTCGCTATTGCGTCTGCCTCGTTCGCGCTGTGATTTACACTCGCGCGCGTCTCGCAAGTGCGCCGCGTGTAAATTACGCGCGATCCCCCGGTCAATTATTCAATTACACTGCACTTTAACCGTAAGGACTGCCTTTAACCTACATCGCTCCTAAATTAATAAGCGACCCGCCAGTGGCGAACATTCGAGGCAGCTTAGCGCCTCCGCTCGCGCCGTAAATCTCCGCTCGCCCGTTGGAATCCGCGCAATGCGTACCTACCTACGCGCACACTTTACGCGCACCGTATTCCCCGCAGCGCGTACAAATACAATGCGGGCGTTAAAAAAAAACCGAGAGAAAAAAAAATGAGCGAGGGGAAAACAATTCCCCGGCGCGATCGTCCCAGAAAGCCGAAGTTCGCGATTGTTCGGAGATACCCGTCCGCGCGGCGCGTAAAGCCGGATCTTAGTCATCGGCGCGGGCGCGAAGGCGCGAGAGATGATAAGCGAGATTCCGCGCTCGCCTTTACTGTATCGACGACTCATCCTCGGGGCATAATAATGCGGGGCTCCCCGCTACGGGGCTAATCCCGCGCGCGGCTACTCTGCCCGCGCGCGATTGCGCCGTTGACACAATCGCCGCGCGGCGATCGTCGATGTTCCGCGTGTTTATCGCGCGCGCGGGTATAACCGCGGCCGCGGGAGATCCTGACGCAAGACGGCGAGGGCCGCCGCGGAGATGCAATCGATCGCCGATCGATAAGCATCCGCGAAGGCTGCGACACCGGCGCTTAGTGCCAAGCTGACGAGCTTGACCTTTCGCGGTGCAATGCCGTAACGCATGAGAATGTGTAATGTGCACGAGTGTAACTGTGTAGGGGGGTGGGGGGTGCGGGTTTGTGGGGGAGTATATATGTGTCATTACAACAGGTGGATAATGCACTCGTAACGGCGCGTGTTTCGCATTGTACGGTATGCGTTTTCGGTCGCGAAAGATGCCGCCTCCGCGGCGGAACGATCAGAGGCCGCGTTTACCCGCTTGAGTAGTTCAAGGTTCGGATAGAGGTTTATGTTGTTTTTCCTTCTTATTTTGTATTCCGGAGTCGCTTACCTCACCTTTTAGTGGTTACTTGTATTTTCGTTAATTAAAAATTATTCCCAATATTTCTTATGATTATTCTTTTGTTAAATTATTATTATTCATTAAAAATTATATTTATTTTAACATTGCAAAAATATTGCACGACAAAACTAAGAGTAAATTTACTGAAGTGGCTGCGTGCTACAAAATATCGAAGTAAATAATATGTGCTGCATTATTGAAATTATATAATTAGCATTCTTTTGCTTGTAATATTAATCTATGATATTAAGTGAAAATGATGAATAAAATTTGTTTGCTGTCACTTTAATACGCGCATTAACTGGTAGTACGAATTTTATTGAATGCTATGTTTATTTTAAAACTTTAATAGTAATTTTAATACGGTTATTAATTGCGCAATAAAATGTCATAATTCATAAACTAAAATCATAAAGCGGTAACCCGATTTCGTTCGGCATAAAAATTAATCAGTATATCGCTGGTTGTAATTTACATACCGATTGAATGGATCTTCATTACATATTCAATAAAGTTACGTCGATGGTAAATAAATCTCGGCGCTTATTTTTTTCTGGTATACAGCAAGAGTTATTCAGTGTATTAATTTTTCTTATAAAGAAAATTGTTATTAAAATTGTAGTAAATTTAAAGTCTCGCATGAATTATCCCACTGACAGGGGACGTCGTGAAAAATTAATCGCGCCATACACCTCGCGAGTATAAGTAAAATTTATTCCCTCGACTTACGTAAAACGCAAACAAGCCTACATAGTAGTCGCTTCCATCGTATTAAGATGGTGCGATGTGTATTTGACGTATCAAATTCAATTCGTCGAGCTTAAAAAAATTCTGCTGGAGCGCTAACTTTTCAAGTAAAAAGGAGAGAAATTTTGTAGAAAAATATACAATGCCGTGTGCTTAGTAATCGACTGGCCAAATCGAGATTTTTTTTATACTAGAGTAGAAAAAGATAAAAGATATAGAAAAAGCTACTGCGCAGCAAGTACAACAATACTGACATAGTAATTTAAGAATTTCGAAAAAAGCGACTTTTTGAATACATAAAAAATACAAACACTAGAAATACAAATAACCTGCGAAATCAATAACACTTTTTAACTCTTTCGCAGGAAAAAAGTTAGAATACTGCCTCGTAATTCGCTCCATTATCTCGCTAGTCCGCGTTCACGTTGCAAACCTAGTACAGTACAAAGTAGTTTTTTCGCCGTCGATCGTAAAATTTCTCTGCGCGTATCGCGTGCCGCACCGTCGCGCGTGCAAAAACGGCGCCGATCGTCCTTGAAGCTTCGCGATTTCGCACACTTTGAAGAAGTGCGCGGCCGTGTATCCGGGCGGCGAAAGGCAATCTCGGTGAATTTTTTCTTTTTGCCCGATCGAGTGGGGGTTCATCGAACCCGCCGGATCGGGGGCCGAGGCGATAATTAGGCGGTCCGCTTTTTGGCGGTGCCGCGGAAGGGCGGCGAATTTCGGGGAGGAGCGATCGCCGACATCCGGGCCGCCTCGGTTCCCAGGAATACCGTCGCAAGCGAGCCCACCCGCGCTACGTGTCGTGACAAATCTCGTTAATCCGTGCGGCGCCGGCCTCATTGGCCTTGACATTCGGTAGCTTTTGCATACGCCGGGATTCGGTGAAGCTGCTGATGAGAAACATTAGCGGGGGCAAATTTTATTTGCTCTCGGTAGAGAGGGAACGTGGAGTTTATTAATTCCTCCGGAGCTGTTGGAGATTCTTTTTTTTTTGTTTCAATGAGAGCCTCTGTACAATTGGTGAGAAGGATGTTTGGAAGGATTGTATGGTACTTACATGTGTAAATCCTTGTTTGTTGAGAGAATGACATGCTCAAGTACATTTAGTTACATATCGTTTAATCGAAGTATCTCACGTTTGAGAAAATACTTCATTGACGTTTCCTTGATGCCTTATCTCGCGATGCGCGCTTGCTGAGAGTGACTTTGCTTTTCGAGAAAATCTGATAAAATCGTTAATATTAAGTAACGTGCAAACAAACGCAATAGGCGCCTTCTCAAACGTACTTATATTAATATCCTCCAACGATAGGAAAAAAAATCTTGTATACTGTAAAAATTGAAATATAAAGTTAAATAAGTGAAATTTCACTAAAATAAGTCGATAGTCACTTATTTAACATGAACTTTATAAAAAAAACTTTTGACGTAGTATAAGTGACTATTCACTTATTCAGCTTTAAAGGGCAATTTCGTTTGCACAACGTTTTCTCAAGGGACTTTAAAAAAATGTGAATTCCCGTGCTTCTTTAAAGCGCGTAAAGAATGAAATTTAAGTCGGTCATTAGTTTATAATTGCCAAGTATAAAAACAGTGTCTTGCAAACAGCCAATAGCCGGCTTAAGAATCCGCCGTTGAAATAATAGTCGTAAGGTGAAAGATCAGAAGCGCTCGCGTGAGGAGGACCTCCGAGCGCAGCTCGGCGTCGGGAATAAAAACTCATTCTCATTTAGCCAACGCCGCGCCGTTCCACGATCGTCCGCCGCGCAATTTATTAACTAACAGCCTCGGAAGGCTCTTCCTCTCAAACGAAATTACCTCCTGAGCGGGCACAGCCGCCGTCCATCTCTCTCTCTCCCTCTGTTTTTTTCTTCCATTTTTTTCCAGGCTTTCTAAGCAAATCGCGCGACTGCAAGATAGAAACTACACGGCCGATTTTTTTTTTGCTCGGCGCGGCTATCGCAGAGGATGACGGAAGGCCGCTAATCATCGGCGCGATATACCGGTTTTCTCGGCGATCGCCGCCGTGGGCTAAGGAGCGCGCGCACCGGCGGTTCGCTGAGGTCAGAGTTGTCGCGGAGCGTCGGGCGAACGATCGGCCCGCGGCCGCGCGGCTACGTCCTTGCCCGAGGCGAAGTCCGCTCGGCGCAGGTGTATTTATGGCGGATGATACCCCAGACCTCATCCTCGTCGCCGGAGAGAGTCGACCTCTCCTCGAGCACCACGGGCACCATCGCGAGGCAATGGTTTTTCGTCAGATTCTCAAGTAACGCGGGCTAAGACGTTGAAAGAATTTTTTCTAATTCTAACTGGGCTTACGTGGAATTTTTTAATCGCGCTCAAATTTTAACGCACATTTTTTCTTTCTAATTATTCAATCATATTTATACATGCACCTTAGAAAAATGAAATACAACAGAGTTGTGGTACATGTACTGAAGTATTCTACGACTTTGAGGAATTTCAGCATCATTTTTGAGATAACATCGTGTTTATTTAGTACGCTTGATCATCTCGATCTAATATATCAACTCTTTTATTGCGCGATGAAAGAATCTTCAGTCGAAGACGTAAAAGACAAAGAGATTCTCGTTAATGAAAAATTCGTTCTTTGTGATCCATAATTTTCTTTAAATTATAGCTCTTCTCTAACGTACACAAGAAAATGAAACAGATAACACGTTGATACATTAGCTTGGCATACAATTGTCTGCATTACGAAATCGTATCAATCACTCTGAATTGTTCAATTAAACTTCTTACCGCATTACTAAACATTCCTTTATCTACGACTGCTTGCAGTATCATCTAAAAAAATAGGAATCGTGCTTCAAAACGCATTGAAAGTACATCAATAATTAAACAATAGAAAAGGGCCGTCCGCCTGACTCGGAGCGGCTAGAACGACATCCCCTTAAATCAAAGTCCACCGAGTGCGAGCGACACTGGTCTCCGTTTCCACTCGCATCGCATCGCCGCATGAATCATCCGGCTCTCAGTCTCGGTTATCGCCGGCGGTGTCATGTACAACTTCTTTCTGCGTTTCGCGTCCTCGCAGCCGCCTGGCTCCAAATTAAAAAAGATGAGACGCAGTCATTCGTCATAATTGCTCTTTCTTTTTACCGATGCCTCTTTTTTTTTTAATCCGTCGCAATTTCGTCAACTGCGGTATCCACAGTAATTGGTCCACTTCTTTGCGGTACCGCAAGTTCGAATGAGCCAATTTAGAGGCTTTAGACCTCGAAGTCTTTTATGATTCAGGGTGGGCCAACAAAATGAACGAGGACTATATCGTCGGAACTACCGTCTTATTGGTGTAATCGACTTAATGAACCGAGGCCGCCACCAAGGAGCAACGGAAAAATTATTTTTTAATTAACTCAATCGTTCGGTTAAACAAATCCTTTATCGAATATCGCACTGTAAAGCAAACCCGTGACAATTCGTGCCTCGCGACAGGAAATGTTCACGTCACCTAAGGAAAGTCCAGCCGAAGGGAGACGCGCTTACATGTTCCCCGCGTTCCTGCGACTCCGGGGACATTGTCTCCTGCAATGTCAAGGTCCATGCGCGTGTGCCGCGTTATTAGCGCGTTTATACCGAGCGAATTGCGTTCCATGTGTCGCTCGCGCTAGACTCCGTCCCGTCTGGGGCTACGCTCGTCCTGTCACACGCTGGCGCGGCCCGTCACGCGTGACGCTTACACTTACTTTCCGCCCAGATGTCATTGTCTTTTTCTCTTTCTTCTGCGTGGGCTCGGCTTGCTGACTTAATCCGTGAGGAGGTGTACCCTTTTTCTAGATAATTGCTCGATAACACTTTCGCGTCATTTTCTTCTTTTTTAATAGCTCGGTGCTAAGCATGTGACATCAGAACTGTTTAAAAGTTTACGGTGCTTGAACATAATTTATATTTAGGAAATTGTGTTTACTTTATAATGAATTCATTATGAAAATAATGAATCATTGTTGGGCTGTTAATTTATTACGATAGAAAGGGTTATTTTAAGTGGGGGACAGTGACCAAGTGCATTATTTCGAAAATTTAAATAACATCGATAAATTACAATAAGAGATGTTACATAAAGTATTTCCCACCAATTTTCTAGATAAATGGAAATCCTTAATTCGATTTTAAAACGTTTCTTATAGTATGTTAGGTATTTCAGTAATTTGTAAGGATTGAAAAGTGAATAACGTATTTTACGAGGTAGACGCACTAAAATACGTGCACGTCAATACACGAATATCTTTCGGGTTTATCTTATTCTAAACATAGAAAACTAGTTTCAGTGGAAGTTGTGAGTGACTTGAACTATTACAAAAGCCATTAAAGATTAAAAGGTTTTGAAAATAATCTCAAATGGTAAGTGCGCATTAATTTGAATTTTCTTTTACCCGAGAAGATACTTTTAAATAATCAGAATGCAATGTTTTAGATATCAGGTAGGATCAATAATAATATTTCCGATAGAATAATCGTATTATGCAGTAGTTTAAATCTCTGGTTTTCCGATTCGACATTTTCATTTTTCTTGTTTTAAGGGATACTTAAGTTTTAGTATTTGCATATTAAAACATTATGCAAATTGTGTTGTTATGTCATATTATATGTTTGTCTTATAATTCTAGACTAAGAATAATCAATTGGAAATATGTTGAAGTTTGAGATAAAAACATTTTCTTTTTCGTAACCTTGTGCCAATTCTTATAGTGTCGATACGAATGAATAAAACTTCGACAAAGGTTCTCAATTTATGTAAATTAATGATTTAGTTATTTGCTTAAATGAGGAAGCTACACGTAAATGTATTCACAATGATATTTTTCATTTATAAACATTGAAATAAATTACATTTTTTTTCTCTCAATTAAATTAGGTAAAAAAGCAAACGATAGCAATAAAAAGATTCATTAGAAAAAACTTGATTTAGTTAAATGTTATGTTATAAAAAAGTTTATTGTTCTACTGAAGATATTTAAACGTACATTTAAATCAAAACATCCGTTCGAGAAACCGGCTTATTTTCTTTTTCATAGCACGAGGAATCCTCTAATGTAACGTTAAGTCACAAGAAACTATGGGATAATCGCTATTTAGAATAGGCATTATTCATATTATCCGAAACGCGTTTATAAAAAAACAAATTCCTTCCTAAAATTATATAGATAAACGTGCAAAAAGCCCCCGGCGTATTTACTATTCATTATGAGTCACTAATAACACGATTTTCAGCTCCCAAAAAAAGCCTAAGACGAAACAAACTCAAGCGACTCGCATGCATAACATTACCGCCTAAAAAGGCAGCGTTCGCACACTTCCCCGGCGGAAAAAAAGAAGGCAGCGGACTAGCGAAAAGGAAGAAACGGTTAAGCGTGTGCGAACGAAATGCCGGTAACGGACAATATAATTACGCAAAACGAGGGAATAGCGCTAATTACCGGTTCGCCCATTAATTAAAACGCTGGCCATAATCCAAAAAACCGTTGGCCGCGTCGCGGATGTACACGCGCTGCCCGCGAAAGCACGCGCCGCGAGAGCCAATTGATAAGGGGCCTCCTCTCGTGCAGCGATATATATAAGCGCGAGGCGGAGAGGCGCATTAATTTTCGCGGCGGCCGAAGCCGGTGCACGCGCGAGGCTCGCGCGACACGCTCCTCTTATCTGGCCGCGCGCTCGCGCCCGTCCAACCCCGCGTGCAATGTGTACCGTGGGTATATCCTCGCCGGCCGAGTGTATATACGTACGAGGAGGGCCGCGAGCGGAGCGCGCCGAGAAACTGAAATCGCGGCGATCGCATAACAGGCCGGGCTCGCGAGCCGCGCGCGCTCGATGCCCGTTTTTTCGCTCGACTGACCCAGTGAAGTGGACGCTCGCATGCGACCCGCTTTATTCTCCCGCGATTTCAGCT
>UXGC01000834.1:0-50600 GCA_900480045.1 Eurytoma adleriae
AAAAGTAAATAACGACGTGCGATTAATGACTCGTTGAATTTAAACATTCGGTAATCAATCTATATTGAAAAATGCGCGCACTGATCACATTTGTAAGAAGTAATTCCTACTATGTTATTGATAAAATTATTATTTCATTAATTAACTTTCTTATAATTGATAAGATAATTGTTTAACAGATGACTACAGCAACGATAATTTTGTCATAAAAATGAAACCGTTTTAAAATCTGTAGGTCACGGGCTAAGGAATTTTCTCGTATAAAATGACGAAATTAAGTATTCCCCGTCAATTTTTACTAACATCAATTGCGAAAGTAGTCGCTAATTTAGATATCATCCTCTTGCCTTGCCGTAATTAAAACCCGCCGTTCGGTAATAGCTCGGCTACTGTCGAACATTCTGGAGAGTCTTTTGCAAATTCAAATGGAATTGGAAATTTCTGGCCGAGTGTTTGTGCAACTTGTTTTTTGTATAATTTATTTATTTATTTTTCAATGCCAATTTCTACTAAACATTGCAAAACTCATTAACGCGCATTTCTGTATCATTGCATATTCTAGAAGATAGGGGACTACTCCAGGAGATTCCAAGTTAGCTATGAAAGTTTTATGTGAAGTGGCTTGTAAAAAGAAATTAAGATACAGAATAAGCAATATGTTTTGAAATAAATTTGTGTTTACGATAAACATTAAGAATCACCAATTAATGAGGTCATGACGATTTGAATGCTGATTAATATCTGTGGTTTCCCGGCAAAAGGGCGTAACTATGTTGTTATTGTTGTTTTAAAAGATCAATGTTATTTAGGAAATCCTTAAAAATTCATTTATTTGTTTCTGGAAAAATGAGTCAAGTGATTTTATTCCGACAAGAGGAAATAAAAATAAAAAAATCAAATACCGATCTTAAAAACAGAAAAGTTGGTGTACAGTGGTATCCATCCATTAATTTAATAGAAGAATTATTTTTTTATCATAAGAGTGTGAAATCCACTTTTATGCTATCGACTTTAAGTGCAAATTTTGTATATTAAACAACTAGGGGTCAAAGTAGCAATCAAATTAGTTACTCAAATGGAAGCAAAGGATGATAATAGTGAAGAGGATTAATTCAACTTACACACCTGCTTCTTATATTTTTTTTGTTGAACTATAAGCAGGATGTAAAAATTGACTATTTGTGCCTATCTAGCTAGCGCAAAGTGGATCTTTCTCGCCCTAGAGCGCGTAAGTTTTATTTTGTCCCCAATAAACAGATACGAAAAATGAATCATTTACGTCTTGTGGTATGAAAACTCAATATTTAACACCTATTTATTGTTAATTAAAAATTACCTTAACTACCTCAAAAACTGCGTACAATCTCATTTTACCCATCGCGGAAACAATGAACCTTTCACCTCCTATACCGCGTAAAAATTTCTGACTGCATACAGATGCAACATAATGCATATAGCTGTGACGAGGTACGCGCGATGCGCACACAGATACGTCGCCTAACCACACCAGTACCAAGCCCAAACTCGAAACAAAGGGGCAAGCGTCGAAGCCTATATCAGACAATCAACACGAGCACATCCGACTTGTGTACACGTCGCCGCGACAGCGCGATAAATCGTAAGAAGGAAGCGCGGCGGTACAAAGGCACCGCGTACACCGGGGCGAATCGACATGCGTAATAATGCACTCACGTAATCGGCGTAAACGTCGTCCTGCGCGTGGCCGGCTTTGCCGGCGCGGTGGCCGTGCACGTGCAACACGTTGGCGTAGAGGGCGTCGGAATCCTTGACCATGTGGCTCTCGGCGGAGCCCTTGGGCTCGTGGCGCCTGTAGTGCTCGCTGGCCACGGTGTACGGCAGGTCCTTGGGCACCACGTCGTCCCAGTACTGGTCCTTGAGTAGCTCGGGGTGCTCCTCGTGCATCTCGTCCACTATCATGTAGCCGGCCTGTGGATCGAACGATTTATTTTTAGCTAAACCTCGCATGGGGGACTGAAGTGAACATTTTTATTAAATAAGTTTGGGATGAAAGTATGGAACATTTTCCTGTAAACATTGCAGAGCTTTTCTATGCTAATTATAGAGCTTTTCTGTAAATAACACAGAGCTTTTCTGTAAAAAATACAGAGCTTTTAAGTACAAATACAGAGCTTTGCTGTAAAAAGCACAGATCTTTTCCGTACAAATACAGAGCTTTGCTGTAAAAAGTTGCAGAGCTTTGATGTAAAAAGTTGCAGAGCTTTGATGTAAAAAGTTGCAGAGCTTTGATGTAAAAAGTTACAGAGCTTTGCTGTAAAAAACAGAGCTTTTCCGTAAAAATATAGAGCTTTTCTGTAAAAAGTTACAGAGCTTTCCCGTAAAAAATACAGAGCTTTTCCGTAAAAATATAGAGCTTTTCTGTAAAAAGTTACAGATCTTTCCCGTAAAAAATACAGAACTTTTTCTGTAAAAGTTACAGAGCTTTTCTGTAAAAAGTTACAGAGCTTTTTTGTAAAAAGATACAGAGCTTTTCTTTAAAAATTACAGAGCTTTTTCGTAAAAATTACGGATCAATTCCTGTAAAATTAACAAAGCTTTTTATATAATTTTTTTTACAGCTAATCATAAAAAATTCAGAAATAGGTAACATTCAAAGATTTTTTCCTGTTAAAAGTTTATCAGCGTCGCAAACCGTCCCCCGTAAAAATTACGTTTTTTACGAGCTTGTGCTTCGTAAGCTTTATCATATATTCTATAATTAAAGAAAAAAAAATCTATTTATATTGTCCCTATCGTAAATTTTTTAAAAATTTGTAAGTTCTTAAAATATCCAACTATTAAATTGCTCAAAATAAATAAATGAATCCAATTGTATGCTAAATTAATTTTTCGCATTATCATTCCAGTCACACGCAGTACAATACACATTGTATCACGTGAAATCTTTTCACATGTCCAAAGACACTGCAATGGGTTAGAGAATTTCCATTTCATATGGATGCGCTCGAAGATGTTATCGATGTAAATCTCGTCGGCTGCATACAATTTTTGTATTGAATGCACATACCTTGATGTGACGATCGATCAACCAGTTGAGCTCGATGTCGTCATCGTCCTCACCGAAGGGATTGATCAAAACCTCGGCTACTTTCAACCAGCCCACGTAAAAGCAAAACTGCGAACATCGACGAAAATTATAAGTAAACAATCGATAATAAATAAAAAAAATATATAATGTAATAAAATAAAAGCAAAACCGCGAACATCGACGAAAAATTTAAGTAAACAATCGCCAATAAATAAGAAAAATGAAATGTAATAAAATAAACAATAAGCCATACAAATATTTGACTTCGAAGTATACACGCACAGCTAAAAGATACCATTTCACGTTCATCGATTTATGCATATTTAAACGGGGACTTAAGATGCTCCGAGTGGCGCCAATTTGCATTTAGAATAAAATATTCATCTGGCGCGTAAATATTTTTGCAACACAAAGTGATATGCAAATGGGGCTTTAAAAAATGATTGCGTAATTTAATCGCGCGCGAGGCATCGACTCGTCGCTCTTTGACTCCACCGGCGATCTTGCGAGTCGAAGCGGGTAACGTATAAAGCGGCTCACCTGCAGTGTCGTGAAGAACGGGAAATACATGTCCGGGATCTCGTATTTTCCGCCGCTCGTCGCCTCGGACAGTACAAACTGACGTCCTAAAAGAGCCGAGAAAAAATATGCGTAGAGAGATAGTGTAACCACCTGAAATCATAGGCACACACACCAACACGGTCATCAATGCGCGGATTCTAATCCAGCGTTAAATATTTATGCGCCTATTATATTAAGCTGCTCTTTTTTTAGCACTGAAAATTCGAGGGAATAAAGAATTTTTTGTGCAGTTATATGTTGCTATTTTTCTTTTTAAACAGGGTATAGAGCTTTTTTTTTAATTAATGCGTTATTTTTAAACATTGTAGCACAGTACAATCTTTTAACATATTTTATTTTGTACATTAAAAACACTGTATAAATTCGTTTTAGTTTCTGATAAAAAAGTTAACTAAACTTTTGTTGAATTTTTCTTAAAAAAATCATTTTAAGTAAAAAATTAGTTGAGTTATCGAAGCCTTTTTTTAAAAAATCAATCTAGTTAAATAATTAGGTAATTTAACTAAATGTTGAGTTAAATCAAATGAATCAAATGGTTATCTTAGGGAGGTTTCAACAAAACTTTACTTGACTTTTTTCAGTACGTATAGTGTTGGAAAGTGACTGTGTCTAATGAATAGCAAACTTAATGCGATCATGTGCAATGTTCAAATTGAGTCATTCATTAGTCATTAAAGAGCAGATCATTGGTTCTAATGAAAATTAGTTCATTACCGAATTCAAAAAGGAAGCTCTACATCTATTAAGTTACTAAAATAGAGGATCATTATCTACATACCTCTTTAAAGATTAAAAAAAATTACTCAAATATCTGCAAAAATAACGCAACATTTTTACAGTCAAACTTTCTATAAAAATGAAAGTACTTAAATTTATAAAACAACACTTTTTTCTTTAAATTCAAAACAAAATCAATTTTCCCGAAAATCTGAACATTATTAGTTTTCTTTAGAGCTGTCAATTCTCTCATAACGAGAAAGAATGAAAAACCACTGGATCTCGGATCCAATTGTCTTTATCTTTTGTCTGAAATCCAACGATTTTTCGTTTTCTTCACTCTTTCACGCTACAAGACGTTATGTATTCATCATTAGCAAAACGAGTAAATCCCAAATTCTACGTCTTATACAATGCGAAACGTCGCATTCCGCGTTAGGTGCGAGAGCGCACCATTTTTCTCGTACAGTAATGCACATTATGCAAGTAATATTACGTAAAAGTAATTCGCCTCGGCTGTACGTGAGACCGTATCTTTAAATTCGATCTGGCCGCTTGTTATTGCACGCGCGCGCGCGAAGTCAAGGCTTTTCCGAAAAAACAATGGCGGATTATCGAAGTCAGAAAAATATCGCGCTCCTTACTCCGTCGGAAAAGTGCAACTGTCGATCCCCCATTACGCGTAAAAACGAAAATCGCGAAAAAACCAAACGGCAAAGAAAAAAGGAAAAAAGAAGTGAGTCAGACGTCGCGAGGTCTGAATAAGCCGAGCGGCGAGATTTATGGGCGCGCGAATGCTGCAGCGTTGACTGGGAAGCACGCGATAAGGGACGCTTTTTTTTTTGGTCGTGGCGAAATTAGAGATTCGGACGCGGCGACCTTGACCCGATACCGGCGCGGGAGGACTCGGTGTCGCGCGAATTGGAATTACCCGATTTTTCGCCGTAAAATGTGTGCGTTCGTGAGAGATTTGGCTAATTCGGCGAGTTTCTTCTTTACGATTTAAAATTTCGATATACGATTTCGGTGTTTGACGAATCTGTTATCAAGTTATTGCAAAAGATGACCTGTAAGGATTTTTAATTAACCACGTTTTTTTAATTAAAAGTGGAATAAAGTAAATTTGTATAATATACACACACGAAAAGAGCAATACTAGTTTGTTTCCTTTACTAGACTAAGAATTGAATATGGAATAAGTTCATAGTTTGATTTTTCAGTCTAAGTGTTCAGCCTAAAAAGTTATTTAGAATAAATAGGACCAAAGTTTGAAATCATTGTTCACTAAGAAAAAAGCTCCAAAAAGCTCCGAAAAGCTCCACTAAAAGTTGCAAGAATTAATTTTAATTTTGTCACAAACTATCTGGATTAATCCGAATAGTTTCTTGTAAAATTTACTGGAAATATACTAAAATTTGTTAAGATTTCCCGTATAAGTTTTAAAAGAAACTGTTTTAATAAAGTCAGTCTGTGAAGACATTAAAATTTAGGTACTATTGCAATTTTAGCATAGCATATTTTTAAGAGTTAACTCCCGAATATTACATCTTATCATGGTCTTATAATAAAATAAAAAAATTTAATTACATAAAAAAACATTCATAACAAATTGTGACTGACGTTGATTTAACCATTACATTATTATTGTAGATCGAATTGAACGTACATACTTCAAAACAATTGAAAACACATTACCATTAACATCGTCTAATTTAAAAGAAAAAAGCTACACACTACGAAAAAGAAAGAAAAAACTTGGTTAACACGTTCGAAAAGCGCCGATTACCCAGCGTACGCCGAAAGCCAGCTCCGCGCGTGTATACCGTCGGCGTGATAATCGATTGCTCCG
This sequence comes from Eurytoma adleriae, assembly GCA_900480045.1. Taxonomy (NCBI): domain Eukaryota; kingdom Metazoa; phylum Arthropoda; class Insecta; order Hymenoptera; family Eurytomidae; genus Eurytoma; species Eurytoma adleriae. The sequence continues at coordinate 6,216 of UXGC01000834.1, forward strand.
CTCTGGCGATACGGTCCCGTGGTAAGTACCCGCGCGTACTCGCTGACCAACAAAAAAAAAGAGCACCGGACGCTCTAATAGATCCGAACAAAAAGGAGCGACGACGCGCAACATATACAAGTGTATAAGTACACATGTACACGTATATAGATATACACGTACACATACATAGCTATACATATAATGTACAAAATAAAAGAATAGAAGCACCGATAAAAGGGAGTCGGCGTAAGAAAAAGGAGTAAAAAGCACGATGTCCGACCTGCGTGTAAACGAGGGGCACGCACACGGTGTCGTAGCCGATGAGGCCGCCGAGCTTCTTTCTTATGTCGCTTAGCTCTACGAGCAATGTCTGCACCACGTGGTCGCTCGTTATGAGCTGCTCCTTGCGCGCCCTATTGATGATGTTGGTCGCCCAGACGAGCGGCATCCAGTACTTGGACATAGTCGCCTTCTTCTCCATCATCTCGAAGATCTTCCTCTCCGACTCCATCATCAGGCCTGCGGATGAAAAGAAAAGGATGACTTTTCGTTCGCGATGTGGCACGTACGCGGTGATTTTATGTACGGGAGGTGGATGTGAGGGTGGACGATGCGACGCCTTCTTTGGGAGGGTAATAATTGGGTTGACGAGGGGGTGTCGCATATCTTGGGTGGATTGCTTGTTGTTGAACGATCTTTTTTTTAAAGGTTTTAAGGGATGGGGGTTACTTCGTTGTATCGTATTTTCCAATTTTGCATTTGTGGTAATTTTTTAAGTAAATTTATACCGCAGTTTACGCTGGTTCAAGGAGGTCAGCAATGATACGTTTTTTAAATTTAGATTTTAAATAAAAGGCCAATTTTGTGTTGCCAAAGAAAATAACTAGAGCTCCGAGTCATTTAATGAAGAAAATGAAAAAAAAAAACAGATCTAATCAGTAAAAATACCTTATCCTTAAAAAAATAAACTATTTGGCAAACTGTTCCAATTGTTTTTACTGTAGCAAAAATATTAATATTGATTATAATCAATATTCATTCAAGAATTGATCACAGTGAATCTTTCGTTTATTACTAATTAATTCCAACAATAAATTGACGACTACTGACTAAGAAATGAGAAATGCAGGTTAATTTCTTAGAGCTTTCAATTATAGTTTTCAATTTATTACCTATGAAAGAAGTTAGGTAAAATAAAATAAAAATAAAGATAAATTGTAGTTTATAGTAGTTTGTTGTAGCTCTTGCATTTACATAATAGATATATATCTTTTGTAGATTGAATCTATCAGAAAATTTCCAGTTTTACAGAAAACAATTTTCAATGTTTTACCATATCTGTTATGTTCATCTAACATTTTCTTGAAATAAATTATATAAAAGTATTAGAAATACTTTTAAATTTATATAAAAAACTAAATCTTTAATAACAATTATTGTCATTTCAGTTATAACAATCCTTGCTTCTAAAAATATAAGCATTACTTCCAATAAAAATTCACACTCAAAAATCACATAATTAATTTTTCCCTCGTTTACTTTTAACGTGAATAATCACTTTTTCCTTGAAAAAACATTCCCAAACGACCAGCGGATATTCTAAATTGATCGATCGATCGCTACTTGCTTAAACGATGCAAATCCTTCAAGCCACTCCGCCCATACTTCATTTCAACACCGACATAGGAACTTCCTTGAAAAATTCGCTCGCAAAGGCCGTCGAACCAGGCCACCATATCGCGCGCCAATCAATAACGTAGTTTTCATTCAGCTCAGCGTCACCTTGGCACTCCGTCGAACAAAAAAAAAAAAAAATCGCGCGTCTACTACCGCGCGTCAACTCGCCCGCGGAATTCAAATGAAAGCTCGTTTCTCGCCTCGAGGGACAATCCGAGATGTTCACCCTACAATCGCGTACATGTTATTAGAGAAAAAACGAAGCGGAGAGAGTCGTGTTTTTATTTCCGCGGCGCGGAGCCTTGGCCGCGTCAGCCTTGGCGGCTATTATGCTTTTGGGCACAATGAACCGCCGGGCCACGCGCGAAATGCGTGTGCACACATACGCGAGTTTTGAGCTTAGGTGAAAGAGAGAATGGCACCGATTGTTAATAGACCGGGCCTTCCTCAGGGATTTTCATTCGTCCTTTTCAAGTGCGCTTAGCCGCTAATGGCCCGCTTTGTTGGTGCACGCCGCGCGAGAAGAATGGCGAGTGGATTGGATTAATGTAGCTTGATGGAGGCTGTGTACAGAGGTGCAAAATTGTCAGTTAAAAAACTGTGTTAACTACCGGTTTGTACGAGTGATCTATAGGTTCCTGTATGCTGACCGCATTTGTAAGTGAAATTTATTGGAAAATAATGGACCCGCACTTTTTCCCTTTTTCAATTTAACGTCCATTCATCAACAAAGCGATAGTTTAATATTAAATTAATTGCAACAGTGAGATCATCATAGAATAGTATTATGTATCTATATAATTCACAATTGAATCGATAAATGAAATTTCCAAGATGGATGTCTACTAATAGTCTTAACATTGAAAAAAGAAAATTAAACAGGTGTTGATTATTTTTTAATATTCTAACAATCATAAATAATGGAATTCAAAAAAACAAAAAAATTTTTATGAAAAAATGAAGACCTTATTACCGTGAAAATTGCACAAAATTCTAGGTCCATTTATCACACTGGAAATTTGTACAAAAAATAAGATAATGATTTTTGCACAGTTTATGAGAAGTTAATGACCAAAAATTAGACTTTAGTCATTGAGCACTAGCTGGCCAGTTTATGACTAAAACTTATTAGCGATTTATGTTACTAATGGTGTTAATAATTAATTTTTAAATGAAGGATACTTATTTACATGCTCTTATTAAATATAAGTCGTCCACTTATCGAATATAAATGAACGACATAACAAGAATTTCACTTATTCTTATACTCAAAGAGACTTAGAGTCCACAAAACTCATGTAATCATAAAATTACAGTAAATTTCCCTGCAAAAAAAATTAACCATAAATTGGTCAGAAAATGCCCATTCTCACCAATTTACGCTTAATTTTTTCACAGCGAACTCTCATAAATTTTACGAGAAAATTCTTTCTACGCACTCGCGATGCTCAGTATTTGCTTCAATTAGCAAACACCGATAAAAGCCCAAACAACGCTGGAAAAAAAGAATGAGCAACCAGTTATTGATAGTCTTCGTCAAAAAAAAAATATTATGGTATAATCCGTTACGAGCGAGGAATGTACACACGCGCGCGCAAAATCATCGAGCGATAATGAAAAACTGTACAAACACAAATGTGCCAAAGAAACAAAGGTGAACTCATCACCGGGACAAGGAGTCGTGGATCTCCGCGTCGCACGTGCGCCAGCGTTTTTCACTCCGCCGGGCAGGAAGCCGCGAGCCGGCACCTCGATTTTAATCGATCGCACGTCATCCGAAAGGTCGGTCGTTAAAAAAGAAAAAAAAAAGACGGACGAGAGACATTGAATCTTTTCCGCCTGCGGTGAAAGTCGATTTTGTTCAGCCGCGAATTTTCGAGCGATTGTTTCATGTAAACAAAGTGGCTCTCCTCGAGAGATGATAGATTGTACCGATCCTTTTATTTCGGGGAGAAAAGTAGCGCGATATCGAATTCTGCGCGTTATACTAAAGATTGGGATCTCTCGGTTGCGACAAACGATTTTTTTTTTCGATTGTTGTTGAATGCGTGCGATGAAAGTGCGATTGCATTGAGCACTGTTGGGCGCGCTATCGCCCAGTGATTTCACTCTGTAATCTGTGCGCGGCCTACTGTATGGTAACGCGCAGTCGGAGGAAATTATTGTTGCGATAGTGGGGTTTTCTGCGCGGGTTTCTTATCAGGGCTGCGATTTCCACTTTATTATATGTAGCTTCGAGGGGGGTTACTGTTTTGTTTTTGCATCGAGTTAAGGATAAATTATTTAATGGGGAGTTTCAGGAACAACTGCGTAGATACGTTAACATTGGAAGTGAATTTTATACATTGTTTATTATTTTATGATATTTGCTCTGATTGCGAAATATTTTAATACACATTAAGGAGAAAATAATATAGAATAGGTTATTATGATATTTAAGGTATGTATATATTGGGCATTTTATGTTTGAAAAGATAAGAAAATTACTATGTAAAAATTGTTGCATTTATAATAAAAATGGAAAATTTTAATACAGAGAAGAATCCAAGTGTATAGTTATTCATTCTATGTAATCATGTAAGGTACTTACATCTTACTACATTGCAAGAGATCTGTGTAAGAAAAGCGTTTCATCCCAATAAAATAAAAATTTCATCCGATTCTCAAAAACGCGCTAAATCGGTTAAGATTGAAATTTAACTCCAGTGGAAGTTTTCACTCAAAGACTGAGTTAAAAGTAACCGCCTCGATTGGAGCTAAGTAAAGTGACTTTTTTTTACTCAAAATTTCACACTAACTAAAACTACAATTAAAAAGCTATACTTATAGAGTAATCATTTCACTCTACTACAGTCAAATTTAACTCTACAGGATTAACTTTACATTTGACTCATACTACAATCAAATTTCACTTCTAAAGAGTTTGGATTTGGCTCTTTTAGCGAACTAACTGCAGAATAAGAGTGACATTTTACTCCGTTCGATTTATCGTTAGCGCCATAGATTAGCTCGCGAAATTCCGGGAAAACCCCGGCAGGATCGTCGACCGGGCCGCAGCTCGCGATAAGGCGGCCTCGAAAAAGTTCGCGCGCCGCTGACGTAAGCGAAAAAATTTTTCGCGTCCTCGCCGAGCGGCAAGGTCGACAAATGCCCGGGCAAGGACGTGCGAGCAAAAAAAAAAGGAGACGAGGGCCGCCCCTTTCTCGGACGGTTTTTTTTCTCGACGCACGAGGCGAGCGCGTGGGTCCCCGAGGGAAACTCAAGCTTTTCGTGGTGGCTACTCCTGTTTGTTTTGTTTGCCGAAACGACTGGAGCTGACGAGGGTCAGGTGCGACGCAGGTGGAGACGGGGCTCAGGTAGGCGCGATTCTCCGGGGGTTATTGTGTCCTTGATTTCCTTTGGGCTGTGAATAGAGCGAGGTCGTTGGTTTCGATGTTACGTTTTTCTTGTCTATTGTGTTTGCAGGTTCTAGGGTGGGCTGTGTTTTGAGGTGGATGCCGTGAAATCGAGGCAAGTACTTTGTGTCCTTTTTGGAAGATTTTTTTTTTTAGAAGGGTTTATACGAAGAGATTTTTGAAATTCATAATAAATGTCTTTCTAATAAACTAAGAAAAATAACAAATAAATATAATAACACGTTTCTAAGGAATATCTAAGCAAAACTATATTTGTTCTTTTAAAATTTATTATTAAATTTTTGTCCACTGTACGGTATTTAGCAAGGTATTAAGGGTATTAATTAAATAATTCCAAAAATTGTATAAAATAATGAAATACCATTACCAAAAATTATTGTAGTTTGTAGTTTCATTATAGCATTTTTTATTTTTATATGAATTTCAACATTCGTTCGAGTTACCTTAAATAAATTTCATTTAAATTTGTCTTTTAAGCAAGAATTTACAAACTTTTATACTTTATTAAAAAAAAATTTTATATTCACAATTCTTGAACATTTATAAAACCAGAAACATTAAAGCGAAATGTTGTACAAAAAAGAAATACTTTTAAAATGACATTTGGCCTAAATAATTATAGCAGTAATTGACAGTGAACTTGACATTCAAAATATGTATCTATTTTTAGCTCATTCATATTTAACAACATTTTTTGTCTCGACCCTCTTCAAAATTATCTCCACTGACGATATTCATAAAGTCCAAAATCTTATTTTTTTTTAATATCAAAATATTTAGTCAAAAGCCAAAAGGTTTTTTCTGTTCGCAGTTTAACGAAAGGATCACAATTCGTGGAACACTTTACAATATCATTGAATAAATTTTCTATGCTGGATATTAACGTCATACTATTCTTTTTAAAAATAAAATGAACGAGAATTTATTAAATTATTCCATTTCGAGATCCAATTCAAATTTAAAATGGTACAATATGTTACACGAATTAAAAGGTTCAAATAGTTAAAGATTGATTAAAGTAATAATTATTAGGCTCACTAAAATAAAGAGATCTGCTACTCGAGAAAAATTCCTACGCTGCTTAATAAATTTAATTTTTGTTAAAACAAAAGTCACTTACTTATCATTAAATTATATTTTACATAAAAATATTTTTTTATTCTGCTATTTCGTAATTTAATTTGATTCACAAATTATCGATCATTACACTAAGAAATATGTTATAATAATTTAATATAGAATAATTTATTTAGAATTTTAATACAGAAACAATTTACTACAATAATTATTGTTAAAATTACTATTATAGGTATAATAATTATTATTAATTTAATAGTAAAAATTGCTTTGAAAAAAATATTTTATAGTAATTTTCTATTTAGATCGAGTACGTCTCCTAGTCACTATATAACTACTGTAAATTTTATACAGCAACAAAAAAAGCTAACACCCACCTTTAAAAACCTCATCACTCACAATCCGCACGAAATCATCGCGCGTTAAATTAATCAATCGGACAATCTAACGATCGATCGACGGGCGCGAGTTTCTCGCATTCAAGCCTCATCCAGAGGCAAAGGCGAATCGCGCAGCGCCGAAATGCTAAAGAATTTCGGAATCGGCCGCTCGGCCGCATGCCCAATTCCTCGCCTGGCTCTCCTTTGCGAAAGAGACACGGGCAGCGAAAAAGGAAAATAAAAGGATGCGCCGGCGCGCATGCCGATGAACGGCCCGCCGGGGCACGTACGCCCGGTGAAACCGCTCTGATTAGGAAATATTCGCGCGTAATTAGAAAGGGACGCGATCGCGAGCGATTTCACGCCCAAGCGCCTTATCGCGCAACGAGACGCGTCGCGTTCCTTTTTTTCCCCTCCGTTTTTCCATCGCCGACGCCCTGGTAGAAAATTGACCATATTCTGGGCGGAATTTCTGGTCAATAAATGTTAAAATGACGTATATCTAGAAATGTTGCAAAGAGTATTTGCAACATTTTTAGATATACGTCATTTTATCATTTATTGATCAGAAATTCTGCCCAGAATATGGACAATTTTCTACCAGAGCGGAGGCGAGGAAAAGGAGAGTGTTTTCTTGATTCTTTGTTTCACGCAGCGAGGTTTATATTCGATTTCGTTTTTTTTCTTTATTTTTCTGTTTGATGTTAATTTAATTCGTTTTGTTCGAATGCAAGAGATACGCAAATGAAGAGGAGATATCGGGAATTTCCGTTGGCCGCGGTGCGTGGTTTCTTTGAAGTCAAGCGTGCACCTGTGATCGATTTTCACTGGCTTTTAAAACAATTTTATTTTTATAAAATATTTATTTTATGCGCGGTTTTAAAGCTTCGAATGGAATCTTTTTTTTTTAATAAAAAATCGATTTATTGTTAATTGATTACTTACAGCCATCTATAATTATGTATAGCTATATACATTTAAGTATAATCATGTACGTAGTAAACAAAATTTAAAAAAAATACATTATAATAAGCAATAATATAATCATGTATTATATTACACATGATTGTGTATAATCATTAGGTATAGGTACTACAGTTAATTTAGCGCGCTTCGCGCTAACATTTTAACATTCATTATTTGGTCATAAATTTGTTGATCATCATTATTATTATTATTCATCTGTTTTATCTAAAATTTTTTCACCTTCGATTTTCGATAAAGAAAAGTCGATTATTCACCTATCCATACTATAATTTTATTTTTATATAATGGATTTTTCATGTACAATCATAACTCATTATAAAAAACTCGTTTTTACCCGTGAAGTTTTATAACGTGATAAAGCAGTGTAAAACAGCATGCAACAATTTAAGCGACGCATCCGTTATTTCATGAATGTGATTGATACGAGGCGGAAAGCAGGGACGCGGCAAGCTTTCGCGGATGATAATCTCGATCTTGCTTTTCTGGGACGTGCGTGGCTTTAATGCAGTCGGTCGGGAAAAAAAAAGATTTTTGCAGGAAGCGAAAGGAAGATTAAAAAGGTTGGAGGTATGCGTACGGAGCGAGGCGAACGAAAGTTGAATCTTCGGTCGTTCAACCGATGTCGCCGCGCTGTTATACTGTTACTTTACTTACTCCGCGTGTGTGTGCTTTCCGATCGCGCGCCATTCAAATTTTCACTGTAGCGAAATCTCGTTTGAATTTACCGCACTTTTTAATTAATACTTTTGGGTTTATAAGGATAACGGATTTTTTACTTGAGGGAGGCGTGGGTGTCCCTTTTTTTACGGATATTTGATTCCTGCATATGGTTTTATTGATGCTTGTTTATTTTTGTACGCGAATAAGTAATTATATAGTTATGGTCAGTTTTTTAAATTTTAGTAAGAGATTTTTTTAGTTAGAGAAAATCTGATTAAGTAATGTAGTTACTTATTATCTAAAATCGCTTGTTATTTAAATTTTGAGAAAAACATCGCACCAAGAACCTACCCTCTACAGTTGAATTAGTGAAAAAGTACTAAAAATAAGTAAAACGCCATAAAATTTAGTAAAATATGGTCTTCTAAATGATAATTAGTAGAGAACGTTCCTCTAATTTTTAGTGGTTTTTCACTAATTATATTTTAGAGAATAAAAATCAACATGATTATTTAAAGAAAGATGTTTGGCTTTGAACAACATTAGGTATAGAGGTTTAGAATACTTGGATGTATACCAAAATCCCTTTACAATATGATTTTAAGAAAAAACCATAAAACGATTTAAATATTTTTAATAATAAAATTAAAGTTATATTTTATAATAACTTAGCTTTTAATACATCGCTCCATGACACTATCCCTGAAATTTGTCTTCCCCCTTAAAAAGTCATCAAATCAGATCGACCCCTCTAATCACCGCATTTACCACTTGTCAAACCTCGCATCCCAAAAAAAAGAAAAAAAAAAGTAAAAACAACCACCTCGCGATCATCCCACCGAAATCCCTCGCCCCCTTCAATTCGCTAACGGTTTTTTCGCCGGCGGCGCGAGTTTCACCGGGGCACGCGAGGCCTAATGGTCGCCGCGGCGGGAAACCGGCCAGCCCCCCGGTGCGCCCCGGGTATCAATAACGCGCCTTGGTACGTACGAAAAGCGCCGTGACGGCGCCGCGAAATTACACCTGCACGCGCCCGTAATGACCGCCGCGCGCCGCTCCGCTCCTCCTCCGCCTCTTTTTTTTCCCCCCCTCGTATATACACCTTTTCTCGGCGGACCGAGTGCTGTGCACAAGCGGACGGTTCGTGCGCTTTCTTTTCGCGTGCGGATTTTCCTCGGGACGCCCCGCGGAGAGCCGATGATCACCGGTTGTCGCGGATGCAGACGAGCGCGGCTTATAAACGCCTCGTGGGTGCTTTCCGGGGAAATTGCGGACGATCTCGAGGCGGCGAGGAGGAAGTGTGGTATGAAACTTTTAGTTTTTTTCCATTTATTTATTTATTTTTTTCTTTTTAAAGAGGAGGCGAGGTGGTTATTATAAAGACTTTGATGCTCTCGCATGAAGATGTACGTGGTTTGTAAGCGGGTATGGTGGATTAAGTGTGCGTTTATTTATTTTACGGAGTGAGTGTAAAGAGTGAGGATTTTAATGTGGGTTATTTGTACGGACGAGTGTGCGCTATTTAATTATTTTAATATTCACCTTGCCCCTGTCGGACTTCTTTTCGCGCTAACTACTCGTTATACCTGCGCGCTATTTATAAATATTTAAATTAGCACACATCAAGTTTGTACGCTGATACAGTGTATTTCAACAGTAAACTGATTAGGAGAGTATCGGAAATCTGGATTGTGGATTTTGCTGATTTTACAGGTAATGTTTTCTTACGTGCAAAAGTGAATGATATTGTTTTTTATCAGGAATGTACAGTTAGTGTAAAAATTTCGTACATTACGATTAAAGAATAACATTTCAAATCGTCGCTTCTTAACACATCTCAAGAAAGGTCTATTTTAATTTGTTTTTTTAGAGTACTAGAATGAAATAAATTTTTCTATGACGATACCCTAAGTTTATTAGGTTCTGGAAGAGTTTACTTTAGTCTAGTGCTTAAAAAAATGACAAATTAAAGTAAGCCTTTTTGGGGATGCGTTAGTCTTCGATATTCGAAGTGACGATGTATTCTTAATTTGATGCATACTTGCTAATAATATGAAAAATTGATAAGCAAATCTGTAATTTGAGCAGTGATACGTTAAAAGGTGTCAATTAGTTTCAAAGTTATTAATAATCAACGGTGGAGGATGGAAAATGCATTTAAACTGGTGCATTTCATTTTAAATTCTAATACATTCTCTTTATCTTTATGCTGAATGACCAATAACTTTAGAATGAATTGACATTTTTTATAGCATACATATACTTTCCCCATTTTGGATCATTTGGCAGATATAAAATCAAGTACGTGTTCAATTAAGATTTGCTACGACGTTATTTTTAATCTAATTGAACAAAAATAACACTATCGTCATGCGATAGGTATATGAATTCATGCATACCTTTTTGTTCAAAATTACGTAATAGAGTCTAAAATTTCGGCTTTCACATTATATGTAAAAAAAATATCTCTTACAGTTCCAACAGGCAACAAGATCCGTGATTCTGAGTAACTTTGGTACTCTCTCAGTAAAGCGTTGTAATTAATTCTCATAACTTCACTTACACAAGACAAATCGAACTCCCAATTCAAACACCAAAGACACCCGTTAATCAAACTACAAATTTGCTCTCTCAGCGTCCCATATCCTCGGGATCGCACCTGTACTCCAGGGGTATTTCCCAATTACCGGTTCCCCGAAACTTCGCGCGTCACTTTTCCGAAAAGAAAAAAAATCACCCGGCGTCCCAGAATCGCTCCTCACTCGAGGATTATCGGTCCATCTTGCATCGCGAGCGAGTTTATCCAAGGCGAGGGTATATATACGCACATACATTCCTGGTAAGCGGGGGGATTCCGCGAACGCGGCGGGGCTCGTCCGGAGAAATTCGGTTGTGATTAATTAAGTACAGGCTGTCAGGTGCGAGGAGAAAAGAGGGGGAGGGGGCAGAGCGCAAAGCTACTCACTGACCAGCGTCAACCATGTGCTGGAAGGACGGGAAGCGCTTCTTCACCCGCAGCGAGATCCTCTGGAGGGTTATCACGTAGGCCAGCACCGCGTACCTCACGATGTTTCGCCTCATTAGTCGGCCTCGCTCGTCCTGAAAAAATGCAACAGGTAATGTTATTCGCTTCGTACAGGTCCAGCTACGTGCGAGTTTTAATTTGAATGCATTTAATGCGAGTACTGGAATACTCGATAAAGGGTTCGAAAATTCAGTGGATTTTTAATATCTACTACTATATCCACGTGACACGAGTCTATATTAATCTTGGGACTGTTTACAAAGAGGTGAGTAAAATTTGTCCAGAATTCTGTAAATCTCACAAGAAGCTTTAAAATGTATCCAGAACCTAGTAAAAAATACTAACATTATATTATCAGCTAGGGTAAATGTACCGGCTGGTGTGCTCTGTCCTAATTTCTGTTCCTTTATTTCAAAAGCGAATTCATAGTATTTTAATAAGCATTGTGAACATTATTTTTTTTCCTAAAAATAATACAGTACAAAATCGTTAAAAAACAAATTTAGTTACTATTTTTTTATACTACTTTATTTTTAACAATCATTTGAACTACTTCCATTCTCTAAATCAATTTCACATTATCACATTAAGATGGTCGATTCCACCCCCCTCTCCCCGTAAAAAAAGCCTCTCCCTCCTTTCCTCCATACCGCACACCTCCGCTTAATTCGCCAATCCCATGCATATTATTTATTGTCCCCCGCTCGCGCGATTGACACAGATATTTCCGTTTGCACAACGGAGGCACATTCACCGCGTCGCCGATGTGTGTCGAGGTTTCGTCAATATCAATAAGCGGCTCGCCGCGTTAGAAAGGGAGAGACGCTGGAGGCGCACGAAAAATCGATCTTCGCGGCAAGAGGGGAGGGGGGAGGAGGGAATTAATAAGGAGTTTACGGGAGGTTAACGACACGCGGCGACGCGCGAAAACCTGGTCACGGTGATTCATTAGCGGGTACAACGAGCGGGAATGCGTATACGCGAGCGAGGCAGTCGGACGAGGCCGCGTCGATTATCCCCCGGTGCTAATTGGAAAAAAAGGTGCTCGAATTGGTCGGTATAGAGGCGGAAGAGATCGGTGAAAAGTATCCGTACCTCTCAGTTCTGTCTAAATTCAATTTAATGGGAATTCAAATAAGAGTATGTACACTGCAGGATAAGTGGATATTTGCTTATTAAATCTTATTACATAGTGAATATTCGCGTATTTTGCAGTTTATGTGCTTATTCGAATAAATTGCCGACTTGCCACTGAATTATGTTAAAGAATTTAACTAAATGTTTTTCATCTTTTTAGTTTCTTCACTCGACGACGATGTAGCTATGTCTTTTGGACTTTCAAATGTACCTATTTCTAAATTTCTTCCAGTGAAAAATTGGAAACTATCAAATATTAAGTATCAAATTGAATACTAAATTAAACAAGTGGATGTGTAAACAGGTATTGCCGATATTATACGTCCATAATTTTTCACCAGAAGATTTCTACCTGCACATTGGAGAGAAGAATAGCGCCGGTTAATTGTCCAATGATAATAAGAGTGTAAATAAACAATACGGGACGAAAATTACAAAGGCAGTACGAAAACGCGAAACTATGGTGTAATTGCATCCGATAATTTGCGCTATAATTAAAAAACATTTGCGGAAGATAATTAAGCGTATTGTGCAGTATCCTTTAGCTTTAATTAACGTCTTATTGCTTTTAAAGGGAAATTAAGAAGATACGCATCTCATAATTAAATTAAAGAGATTATTTTAAGTCGGCCATGCGTAAACTGCGCTCGCTCGAAAACGAGCGAGGAGTTAACGGAGGAGTTGAGTTCTCAAAGTTTTGATTTATGCAGATACATTTTCATGCAACGCGATATTGCGGCTCTATGCAATCGTTGACGTCACTCGATTTTTCAATCGCATTCCCGACGGCTCCTTTATTCGAATAATAAAACGAGGCGCACGGAAAAAATGGAACTGGACAGTGCCATGGCAAAACAATGGTGAATAATTTTTTTAAGGTACGAACAAGCCGTTTGAGTTTCTTCACGATGTTTGATCGTTCGATCTCAACGATAGTTTAAGGTGAAATTTGTCGATTTTTATGACAATTTATAGAAAAAGAACTTCAAATTTTGCAATCAAGATTTGTTTGTCCTGAGCATAATGAAAACAAAGAAAATGTTTTCATATTATTTGCAATTTAAGCCATAAGTATGATCGAGGGGCTACCGACGTGATTTAAGCGATTTAAATCGATTTAAAAAATTTAAATCGCTATGAAATTATAAGTATCTTTCTAAATGGAAAAAACATGGGTTTCATTAATCTCGCAAATTCTCAACTAGTTATAATTGATTTAATGATTTAACGATTTAAATCACCGTTAATTCACTGTTAAATCATTAAATCTTCTTTAAAAAAATTCAAATATTTTATTTTACTTATTTCTTACCTACAAAAGTACCATTTAATGGGTTTACTTTTAATGGGCTTTATTACAAATTATAATCTAGTTACTTTATGATTAAATTTGTCGAAATTTCTTAAAAAAAAAAGTTTCATAAAAACTTTATAAAATATGTTCACGTGGATGTCACTGCCTATATCGCTTACGGTACTTAAAAATAAAAGAAAAAATCGATACTTACGTTTCCCGGTATGGCAGCGCTGATGAACAGGGCGAGATTGTCGGGCCAGGGCAGGAGCTTGTACTGCTCCCACCACCTCTTGACCACGAGGCTCACGTAGAAGCCCAGCACGAAAGACATCGGTATCGACTCGCTCGAGTTGCCGAAGTAGTATCGGATCTTCTCGAACACCCTGGAAAACGATCGAGCCTCGGTTACGCAAAGGCGCCTCTTTTTCTTTAAAAAATGCGACGCACGAGGAGCTCGACTCCGTCCGGCCATTATCCGAACTGACACCTCGGCGATGACCGCCGGATAAGATACTTTTGTAAGCTTTTCATTCCGGCGGCAACTTTTTTTTCGCGCCGATTTTCAAAAGGCAGATTGAACACGTCGCGTCGAACTGGCGTTCGTGAGTGATTGCTCGTTCGGTTTTTTTTGTGATGGAACTTTAATTGGAGCTGAAAGCTGAGTTGTGCGAGCTTTGAAATTGAACAGCTGTCAGCGGTTTTAAATGATTGGAAAAAATTGATTAGAGTTAGTCAAATAGTGTAAGAAATGATTAATGATAGTTTTAGGTGTAAACTAAATGTTACTCGTACTGTAATTTCATAGCAAATGCTTTTATGATTTTTAATGTCGAATAAAAAAGAAACGTAAACACCGAGATATTTTTTAATTACTTTGTATAAATAATAGTTTTGATGACAAGCAAGTGGAATAGTTTGACTAAAATAATTATTCCACAGTATTTTAAACATAATGTATAAAAGTTAATAATTCAGTTAATCAGGTTAATTATTTATTAAGTTATTTAAGTTAGTAATTTTCATAATCTTTAACTATAAGTAATTTTTTTAGTAAAAATTGCAGTAGTCTCCCTTACGAAAATAAAGCACTGATAAATTACTAATAGATTATTAATTAGACTACTAATAAATTACTGACGAATTACTGATAATCTACTGATAAATTACTAGTAAAGTACTGATGAATTAATGATAAATTATACTTATGACTTAATAATAAAGTGGTAACTACTGAGTTGGAACTATAGGTAAGATACTTAGGTAGAAACAGTTCCAATGGTAGTCAGTAGTTTTCAATTTGCTTTTTGAAAATTATAATAATTTATTGTAAAATTTAATGGAACTGTAGCAAAACTATAGAAAATTCGTAGGTATCGAATGAATTTCAAAAGAAACTAATGCAATTTTTTAGTGCACATATTAATAAAGTAGATTTTTTTCTCTATGCTCCAAATTCAATACTTAATCCTAAGATTACCATACTATATTCCAATTTTTGTATAAAATGAAGATACTTTTAAAAATCGAAATCTTCGGATGAAAAATTTCGAATTTAATTTCTTCGGATCCCGCATCTCTTATCTCTAAATATGAATATGCGAAATTCATCCATAAGTAAAATGCCTTTCAGTTATCAAATAAGTGAACGACTCATATCGTTAAATAACTGCACATTCACATATCCCTATACGAATTTCACTTATTCACATTTAGCGAGAAAAAAAATTTTCGCGCCAAAATTTACGTAGCCGCAGCCGCTCGAAACGGCGCATCGGGAATTAATCTACATAATCGGCCGGCTAATTCTCCGCGAACAAAAGCTCCTTTCCCATGGCGCGCGTCGCGATAATCAGCGATTATATACACCCGCGCCGCAGCGGCGGAAGCTTGTCCGTCGGCGGCGATTACGTACCTCTGCTGCTCCTCGTTGAGCGCGTACCGATAAATGAAGTTAATGATGTAGTAGGCTATCAGGTAGACCAGGAGCTCCCGCCAGATCAGCTTGTACACGGATCCTCGCCATCTGCAAAACAATCGGGTGAAAACGGCTGATTAGCATTTGCGTGCATGTGTCTCATCTGCATAGGTAGGGATCTCGGGTGTCGCCGAGGCGAGACCCGCGCGCGCTGCAAGCTCTTTTTCTCTTTTACGGAGGTTTGCTTAGAAAGTTTGCGTATTTTTTTTTAATTTTATTCACACGCGTTTTTCACGTGTTTTGTAAAAATTTTACCTTTTGAAATTCAACGTATATGGTTTGCTGTTAAATTGCTGTGGCAGTTGGCTTATTTTCGATCGTAAATAAAACACTTTTTTTTACTATTACATGACTTATTGTGAAAATGAGTCGTGGAAAAGTAGTAACTGTAGCTTAAATGGACTATCAAGAGGGTGCAAGGTATATAACTCAACCTCAAAACTTTTTAACACTTTTCAACTATTTTCTTGCAAGTTTTTTAAAAAATTTATTTAGAAACTTTTACAAAGTTCAATGTGAATGTAATATTGGCAAACTAAGACCTCATGATTTCTATTTTGTATCAACGAGGTAGAAACTAAACCATTTTTATCTAATAAAAATTAATTTTAATATAACCAATTGTCCGTAAATAAACTAGTTCTTAGTCATAAAATTAAATGTCAATTTCATTACGACAAATAGCTAAACATCTTAATACTGCGATGTTGTAATCAGTACCATTTTAAGACTAGACATACTTTAATATTTTTGTTTTATCACTTTCTCAGTTATAATAACAAAGTATGTTATATTCTATTTTATATAATCAACGCAGTATCTTTCTTAAATAGCAATTTTTTTCCAAATGTCCAAATCGCAAGTGTTTTCAAGACGTAACAGTGATTGAATACATAATTTTAATCGTAGCAAATGCTTCATTGTAATGAATTTTTCCGATTCTATTGAATCGGATCTCGCTAAGTACAAAACCAGTTATGCCTGTGAAACTTCAATCATTACCCATCTCCACTATTAATCAGTCGGCATCCTCTGAAAATCACTATTGCGTCGGATGATCGTTGCTTTTTAACTACGCGTATTATCGAAGAAAATTTTTTTTTCGCCATCTATCACAATAGCCCCGACGCGCCATTAGAACATTACAATCCTGCAATTTTTTTCTCCTACGTATGTACATTATAAACTAATCGCTGAACCTTCAATTTTCAAGAGTCTGCTCTGCAAGTTGATAACTTCGCCACTCTGTAAGAAAATTAACCAGAAATTGGCCAGAATACACAAGCGCATTCTGGCCAATTTATAGTTAATTTTTTTACAGAGCAGCGATTTAAACTTTACGTAATCGATTAACATTTTACCCACAGAGCCCAGGGGTACACGTGTGCAGGAAAATATAAAGTGAAATCTGACTCCAAGTAATAGTAAAAAAAAATAGCGAAAAGGAATAATACCGACGATTTCCAGCTGGAGGTCTACAAACACGAGTCGCGCCGAGTGGAATTCGATGCGCGGGTGTAAGGTAACCTTGCGTCGAGGAATAAGGTGATACACCTGAAGTTCATTATAAGACGAGGCGCGAGTTCGAGCGAAGAAATCGTTCGGAAATCCCCGGCACTTTGGCTTATCTATACACGAGTGCAGGGGATTTACTTGGCTGTTAAAAGGAGGGCCCATGGAAAGTAAGTGCCGAGTTGTCATGTGGGTCATTGTCGCATTTTGTTGAAATTGTATGTACCTACATTTCCTGGGCTGATTCAGACTATTACTCTTTACTTTTGTTTCTTTTGTTTGCGGATCGTTAGGTTGTAGAAATATTGCTTTATTGGAATGTGATTATTTTTATTTAATTTTTTAGAAATTATAAGAAGAAAATTAATTTTTATAATCATATCAAATTTCAAGTCAATTACTTTAGGCCTAGATGTCATGATGTGTTTACAATTTGTAAAAATATTTCCTGTTAACTAAATAAATAAATAAAAAATATATGATTTTTTTAGTTACGACAAATTTATAGAAAAGCGTGTGCTAATAACGAAAAAATTTGTCAAACAAAACGGAAACAGATAAACGACGTTTAGCAAGTTTTAATTTGTAAATGTAAATAGAATTTAAATGGCAAGCGCTCAATTATCATAAGAATGTCCGCAGTTGACTTGTTTATTTATGAATATTTGCAAAGACACTGGGACATTGTACTCGCACAATAGGACATTGTGAGTACAAAATTGTAAAAAAAAATTACCTACTTATTTAGTTTGAGAAATAGGCACACTAAAAAAGAACGAGCACTATAAATTTAAAATATAATATGGCTATAATAGCTGCATTGGCTTTTGGAACCAACCAAAAAAAAATACGGGCAGGACGTCCGGTTAATTATCGAGCGCTTAGAAAAAGGAAAAGCTTATTATTGCGCTACCTTTATTTTTATGGCAACATCGGTCAGAAGAGCGTAACCCACAAAAGTGCACGGCATCAAACAACCGGGTTCTATGAATTTCTATAGCACAAATTCATCACACCTATAAAAGATTGTTTTCTAAAATTCGTCGAAATTCGACGCGGACTCATTAGATAACGTGCACCTACTTTATTATCTTGTTGATGATGTTACGCGTATAGATAGGTTGCCGTTTAAATGTGAAAATGAGAAATTAATTTAAAAAATAAACTCAAATAAAAAAATAACATGATAATTTTTGACGTATAGTCATTCTTTAGAGAATATACATGACTTTTTACATAAAATATGTAATTGTTTACATTTTCTAATCTAATTTCAGATTTCGAAAGCAGTGACGTCCGAACTAATTATCAAAAAATTATCCCATCTAAATTAAACTTAAATACTACCTTGATCAAAATCCAATGAAAATGACTTGTAATGCAGTTGAATTGCGAGTTTAAATTTTTTTGTTCAATATATAAGGATCGATTCGCTTCTGGAGTTCAGCGCGCAAAACCGCTGGTATCGGGTGTCGGAAGATGCGCCGCTCGCGTCGGATGATTAACCGGACGGACGGTCGAATGGCGCCGCATAACGAGCTAATTAGCAAAGAAGATTTCCGCGAAAAAAGCATAGTTATTTAGTTTCATAATTGCGTGACGCAACGGCGTCGGATTGAAAATTGTTCGCTGCCGTGCGCCTTTGTTACCACCTGCCCGACGTTATCGGACCCCTTCGATCGATGCAATAATCTACGCGGACAAAGGTGGTCCCTTTTCCGTCGTATTAGTCATTTTTATAAAGATATAGGGAAAAGAAAAAAAATATATAAATTTTCCTTCGATGAAAATTTGACGGCCGATTTTTCCTTCCTCGGATTGATATCCGCGAACGATAAGCGAGAATCGGTAGTAATTGCATTCGGATAAAAGGTCCCTTTTCTATCGTACACGTCGCAAAGTGTCAGCATAACAAAGATGTAGGATGAAGAAAAAAAATTCATTTTCCTCTTAACAAATTTGACGTCCGATCTTTTCCACTTCGAGTCGTACATCTCGCGAGTGATAAGCAAAAATCGGTAATACTTACACTCGAATGAAACATGCCTGTCCACCGCGAAGTTTCAATTTTATAAAGACACATGATAATTAAAAGAAAAAAAGATTGATTTTTTACCGCTAGAAATTTGACGACCGATTTTTTCCGCCTCGGATCGGCCGTCTCCCCAGCGATAAGCGAGAATCTGTAATAATTGCACGCGCCGCATCGGACGGAGGAAGGATAAAAAGAATTGCGCAATATTAACATTTTTATTGTGACTAGTAATCCTCCTGAATTATTGCCGATTTCGTGTCGTCATTAAGACAAATTCACGTTCATCACGGAACGAGTTTACTTCGGCGTAGCGCAGCCTATTCTTTTTTTTCCTCGCGAAGATGCACAAAGGCAGATAAATTTTCTCCCGATCGCCTTTCCGCCGCAAAAATCGCAAAGCGTCCCCAGCGGAGTTTACTGCGAATGGCGCGGTCGATCGATCACGCAAATCGATTGTTAAGTCAACCGATCCATTTTATTACCAGTCGTCACTTAATTCACGAGTCTTTAAACAAAAATTACTATTCTAATTCTCTAAATTACTATAAAACTTTATATTACAATATTATGTATATATACCACATCTGTAATTAAGAGAATCTCTCGATATAAAATAAAATTTAAAAAAATGTTCATATCAGCATGAAATCCATGTGAATCTAAAAATCTAATCTATTTACATACAAAAAAAATGACTCGATCCTTTCGTCCGCGCAATAATTTTTTCCCGAATGACTATCTCGCGACTTAGTGTGCACGAGTACTTCGCGTTTTTCTGTGTCAGTGGGTCAAGAAGAAGACGTCGCGCGGCCTTTTGTCATTTTCAATTTTCGAGGCGCTTTGAAAAATCGACGATCGGCAGCCGCGACGTGTGCCTGCGGAGCGTCGCGCGGCGGCGCGAGTCATCGAGGCGAGAGCAAAAAGCCGTCGCCGCGCGCCGACGTCGTTATCTCCCGACGGAGCGACTGAAAAAGAGGAGACGCGGGAGTTACGACGCCGCCGAGCGTTGAAGTTACCTACCCGCCGAGAGACGCCGCGCTGCAAAACAGCGCAATCGACTGGAAATGTTTCGAGGGCAATTTGTCCGCGAGGTATTTTTAGTTGACCGGATGTTTGTTTGTTTGATTTTCTTTAAACTTGTAATTTTTTTTAATGAAAATATACATTACATATTTAAGAAAAAACAATATTTATTATTCTACGTATAGAATTCATTTATGTACATAATAACTTATTAAAAACTATGTGTATCTTATATTTTATCGATATATAATACTGGGAGCCAAATGAGTAAATAATCACTTTGTATTCAGCAAATCACATAATGAACTATGAATGACTTTTTTGTATAGGTATTATTGTTATTGCGTAGACTGTCGATCAAATTAATTATATAATTTTTAAAGAAATTTGATTAATGACGAGCAGTAGCTAGAAGGAATGCGAAGTTCATTGTAAAAACTGTTTACGCTTTTGCAGACATTGGATTCCGTCAGATAAAAAATAAAAAAAATTATTTTTCTCTTATCATTTCTACGTTCATAGATACAATAGCAAGATGAAATTTTATACGATCAAACAGACATAAATTAATAGTTCATTTACAATTCAATTAAATTAAATCACAAATAAAAATATGGAAGCAATTGTACATATAGCAAATAAAAGTGATAAGCAAATTTTTTCTTGGAATAATTTATCTTCGCGGAGGAAATTATGCGCAATTTATCGAAGTCACGAAAAACAGTTACACATTTTCCCTCGCCTAATCACTTCTTAATTCCCTCATCTCAATCAACCTACTTTTATTAACGTCTTCTGACTAACGCTAAGTTCTAGGACATACCGCAAATTTTTAGCCTCAAAATGTAATTCACGCATAAAAATACAAAAAAAAAATATTATCAATTGAAAATTATAATTCAATATATTTTAGTTTAACACTAAGCAACGTACCTAGCAAATATAAAATTTTTTAATTTTTTTATATAATTAAAGGATTGATTACCGTTTGTTAAATAACAAATTCATAAATAAAACTGCATTAAAAATTTATGTCTATCCTTAAATTTATTAACGACTAAAATAGTTTCGTAAAAAATTACCAAAATTATTTTCGTACCAAAGATAACATATTAACAAAATCACACTAAAAAATTAATAATCCTCAGTACAAACATCCGCAATACCAAAAAATAAAAATTAAATTCCAAAAAGAGAGAAAAAGAAGTCAAGCCTAGCGACACTCGCGAAATCGCGAATCGGCCCTTGGTGAAAATCTCGGCGACGGGGGGGACTCGGGATAGGTAGGCCGCGCGGTCGCGCCGCGCGTAACGGTCCAGCGGCGGTCAAGGCTCGCCAAGGCCTCCTGCATCGCGGTGCGCGCGCGGATCGACGACTTCCGCCGCCTCTTCTCGCCCGTTTTTTTTTTCCTTCTTCTTTTTTTTCATTCTCCACCTCCCGGCCCATTGACTCTCCGCGCGGCCGGTGCATATGACTTATTCATGGCGGCGAGCCCGCGGCGCCGCGCGACGTTACGATTTCCACGGAAGCCGCGGCCTCCCCGTTCCCTCGGCCGATCTACCGGGAAATCGTTTGCTTGCGCCTCTTATCGGGCCGAGGCACATCCTACATTCCTTTTTTTTTGTCGATGCAGCGGTGACGGTATGTACTACTCGTTCTTTTTAGTTAAAGAGTCGCGCGGGTTTTTTTTTAAGACTGAGTTTACGGGGTTGTACGAATATTTATGATAAATGGAGCTTTTTTAAGCATTTGTTGAGCATAATCAAGATTCTTGGGAAACGAGCTTAAAAATTATTTCTTATAGTTTGTGGTAACTTTTTTTTTTAAATTTTTTAATAAAAAACTTTGGAAAAATTGTTTGAGGTTTCGTAGAATTTGAGTAGATAACAGTAATAAGTTTACCTAGTGGATAAAGTGGGTCTTTTTTTTAACACAAGTATGGAGTTTGCAGTACGAGTAGGAAACGAATTAGCAGGAGCTAATCACGCGAAGTAAAAACGATCCATTATCACTCGGGTATACGCGCCATATTTTTTGAGAAACATTTATCGTCAAAGTTATGATTTTTTAAAACTATTTTCGTTTTTATATAAAAAAAGCTTTCGCGAGAAATAAAATTTAATTTCTTCGATTTTTCGGACTTTTATACGGCAGCGTGTAAAGGACATTGGTCAGTACTTTAAGCTCTCCTTTATAGGCAAAAAAGAAAAAAATGCAAAAATCATGCATGTGTTATAAAAAATATATTGTAACTGTAATATTTGACATTGCACATTAAATGCCACTCCTAAACTATTTCCTCCTGATAGGTAAATACATTTTCGTCATTTTTTGCAAGTCATAGGTATTTTTAAATCTACCTAAGGTATAGTTTTGAAAATATCTTCGTAGTTTCCTCTGCTGAAATTAATATTTGCCATTTAAATTCTTTTTTTTCGTAGCAATCAATAACTACTCTTATAGCAATCTCGTAGCAACCTGGTAGCAATCGTGGCTACTCTTTAATTTTCTGACATCAATATTCCATTCAATATTAAACATAACTGCTCAAGCAATTTATTGACATTTTAATATTGAATGAATGGATTTTTTTATTTTTAATTGGGCAGACATATCAAGTTTTCTGAGATTATTCAATTTTTTATGCAAAACATAACTACAGTACTGCAGTATTTCAAATTTCGCGCTCAATTCCTGCAAATTCAGATCTATTGCGTGAAATAAATTTTTTTTTGTTGAATGATTTGAAAAAGGAAGTTTTGCAACATCATTTTTAAACCCTAAGATAGAAAAAATTACGTTTGAATTTTTGCTGAACGGTCTAAAAATGATTACACAATGTTTTTTTGAATATGCGCACCGGAAGACTGCAAAATGTCCGTAAAAATTTTTAAATGCGGTTAAAAAAAAAAAAAAATAAATAAAGATAGTGGAATTACTTGACGTTAATTACTCGATCGGCCTACGAAGTTACTCTACACATAACTATATTGAAATACTTTTTAAATTCTTTCCACGTGCATTATTATTTAAAGCCTATGCAATAATTTATCAATCGATTAAGACAAAATTGGAAACTTAATTACGCATCAATAAAATTCACGATCTCCGATTGGCTATTATCGATCTCCACCACAAGAGCACACACTATTTAGATCACTTACAAAAGCCTAATCCCTCGCAGCCTGATCCCCACCGGACAAACCCACCTAAACCGCAGAACAAGCGCAAGTAGCGCCCGACCGCCAAATCGGCTGCCGATCGATCGGCCGCGCTTAGTTGATCGCTCATTCCGCGCGATCGGCCGCTCATCGCTCGGAAACCATTCCTCTCCGTCGCCTCGCGGCTTGTGAAACCGGCCGCCTGGAAAATTTAATAAGCCGTTCGCGCGCTTGCACTCGTCGCGCAATCCCCGGGCGCGCATTGTCGCCGGCCTGCACGCTCTACGGTGTACTGTACACTTTTATATACAGATATACATATAGACGTGTACATGTAGACACAGAGCGCGGCGCGCCAGTGAAAGGCGCCGGCGCGATGTGCCTCAGCTGCACGCGTTGAAAATTAAGTTTACCGGGAGGCGAACTCTTTTGCCGGACTCTCTAGACGAAAGTGCGCCGGCCTCGTTTCGAAAACTACGCTTTTTCGAGAGGCGCGCCGTTTTTTTTTTCTTTTTTCTTTTTTCGTTTTCGGTCGAGTGGAGAACTACGGGGGACCTGCGTAGACGATTGAAACACCGATGATTCTATAGGGATATATGTACGTATGTGTGTAATGTATACTGCCGTGCTGATAAAAAATTATGGTACCTGCAAAAATTTCGAAGTTGAGTTTTTTTATACCGATGGATTCGTAAAACTTGTACAACAGTGTACAATGCGAACTGTTTAATAATAAAATAGTTGTAAACAAATATCGATTTAACAACAAAACTTAAAAATTCTGCACAATGATATTATCATACATACATGTAGACTGTATAAAATTAAGTTTTTTCTAATTCGTTTCGGGTGCGATTTCCTGCTAGAAAATATAGTGACATTGCACTATCTACAAGGCAGTGCTTCGTAATCGAGAAATAACGCTTCTTCTTTGAAACATTTGAAGCTTTCTCGAATAACATTAGAGATAGGAAAAAAAATTAATAGCAAGATGGTAAAAAGTTTACTTGAAATAGTCAAGAACATAAGTGACACTAAAGATTTTTATTAAAAACGCTCGTAGGCGTTTTAAAATTAGTCTATTAGCTAGACTGCCGATACGATTTTATTTTTAATCGGGGCGGTAGTATATTTATATTATCTATGTATGTTATTATATTATTCATATATCTGTATATCTTTATTACTATAGTATATATTACTAACTATAATCAAGAAATTACTAATTTTACCACAAACGTATGCGATCGTTCGCAGGTTCCCTTTACCGATCGCGACCTTCGCTGTTCAGCGAAGGGTGTCGCACACATTGCAACGTTGGACTTGGGCGAACGAGATGGATGCAATAGATTTACGTAAAATTTTTACGAGTTGTTTTGTTTCGGCGTAAGCTGTTTTCGTGTACGATCGATCATGTGCGGTGTAGACGCGCGTCGAGGTCTGCCTTTTTATTGCTCATCGAGCGATTGTGCGGCCGCTGGAACGATTGATCTGTTGCGCAACTAATTGTAATGTCTTACTTAATTTTTCTCCTTTACTTCATTTTAATATCGGAGTTTCGTTCGGAGCCGCTGCCCTCGCGAGCTACACTTTCAATCATAAGTAGATTTGCTTTCTTCGGCGCGCTCCACTTTCCCAGTAGTAACGATTTGTTTTAGGCTGACACATTTTACGGCTTGTCTTGTGAGCGATTAAATAAAATGCAACTTCGTTTGCGTAAATCTGTTCGATCGGGAATGAAACAGTCACCAAGTAGCGTTAAAATGAAATGTAACAGGTAAAAAGTATGAAGTTATTAAAGGCGAAGCTACTTTTATAAAAAAATTTGCTGTCCAAGCTTCTGTTAATGAATGAACGCTACAGTTGCATTGCGTTCCAGTTTTTTAGTCGTGCGCAGCATAATAACAACAATATGAAATTCTTGCGCGCGAGCGTTTAAAACGTTTCACACGTGACAGTCGATTCAAGCATTTTTATTTAGGTACTCGAAAAGCTCGATGTTACTTCAATCTAAAAAATTTTTTGTTAAAAGTCGAACTATATATTATGTTTTCCGTATGTAAAATTTATATGTAGTTCAAAACTTTTGATTAGGACTCTATACATGCATTTATATAAAAATTAACATCCGATAATTATTGTTTGACCCGAAATTTTTTCATACAACCGTAGGCTCTAATGTATAACTTCCTTGTGACAGTTTAGGTATTGGTAGACTATCTTTAGAGCTATTTATATGACATGCATTTATAACTTCCATTAAAAAAAATTGAAAAAAACTACGTAAAAAGACTACAAATTATCTGGAATTTATCAGAAGTTTTCCTTACACAAGAAGAAAAAATTGATACTAATAATTATAACAATAGCAATTAATAGTCTATTTTTATGATCTTAGGATCTGATATTTTTAGAAAGATTTCCACTGTTTCTTGTAAAATTTACTGTAGTTTCTTTTAACGGATTAAACAATTGTTGGAAATCTGTGAAGGAAAAACTCTTTTCCCCCGCTGGAGAGGGAGGAAAAATATCAACTTTTTTAATTATGTTATAAAAGATTAAAATATCAAAATTATAATAATATATTTAATTTAATATTTTTTTCCTGCCCTTATCAAAAAAGCGCAATGTGCAACTAGGGGGTAGTCGCTTTTTCAGTTTCAGATGATGAATGAGCAACATCATCCTCATTATAAAAAGCCAACTTTTCCCCCTACCATTTCTTACTGCGAAATGTGCTTTTCTTTGTGAGGATCTCGCGATATATGTTGTTCTTCACGGCAATGCTGAAATTTCCTAGTTTTCGTCGGCAAATTGAATTGTGCTCTTTTTCTCTAGGAGCACCGGTAAGTCTAGCAAATTTTACTTTAAACTATCACTACAATTTTTCGCAATTTTTAATCAAACTTTCTCCTCGTTGAAGAAAAAACACTCCACTCTAAAATGGTTAACGTCCAAATTGCCCACCTGCACTCGATCCCTCCGAAGATAATAAAGAAATACTTAGCATATTTACGCCCATTGCATAACCGCGCACCTTCATCCGATATCGCCAAGTCACCGGACACCGGCGAGTTCGAATTACGCGCGGCGTTTTCGACGTTATTAAAAAAAAACCACCGCGCGAAATAAAAAACTAAGAATCGCGCGCGACTCCCGCTCGTTAAATCTGCTTGGAAGCCTTGGCGATAACAGCGACGCGGAGTTATGTCACGAAGAAGAAAAAAGAGCGCGTCGATCGGGAGGCGGCGCGCGCGATAAAGACGCGGAAATCGGGCGCGTCGCTATAACGGGCCGCGGCGCCGTAAAGGGACTTGTAGGTAAACGCATCCGCGCGCTGCTCCAGTGATCCAGTGCGCCGCGACGGGCACCTGGTCGTTGCACTTTTTTCTAGGGAATTTATGCACGCATGAAATATTTTTGTTGTTTAAGGAAGATCGTAAAAAATACAAAATTTTTTATAAAAATAAAATTTAATAAATCTGATTTATTAACTGTATAAGACAGATTTATAAAAGTAATATTTGAATATTAAAAATAATAGCACGTAATTTGTGTCTTCACTATTGATTATAGTCAATCTATAGATAAAAATTTACAAATTCATTTTTAGGATACGCTATATCTTTTTTCGTGATCATTATTTCAGATTTTGTGAAAACTGGAAAGTAATTGATGAAAAAATTACACTGATTAAACCGCGCAATTGTGAATTACTTCCTTTTTCACTTGATCGAATGAAAATTGAGGGTAAAAATGACGAAATCGGAATATCAAATTACAAGTCGTCCGGATTGTATAATAAATCATCGATAGCCGACAATTAGCGTGAATTTACAATCTATTTACGGAAAGAAAGTTATGGCTAAATAAAGATAACACTAATTATTTTAATCCCCAGTTGCGGTACGTCCGATACGGCATTTACGAACAGGATGTCGATGGTCCTTGACTGGAGGCAGAAAAATCGCTCGTTTTCAGTTTACATCCGTGAAATGCACAATTTAGAATTACTCAACGCCTTCGATGGGCAAGAACGTGAACCACCTGTAGAAGACTTTTATTTCAGCAAATGAGCAGTTTACATTGTAATTTTTTTTTACTTCTAGGATGTAAACAGCTAGTTGTAGCGACGTTTAATGGTATTACTTTTTGATGTATGTTTAACGGCGTGATCAAACACTTTACGATAATTTTGAACGCAAAGCTTTTTATTAGCTGTTATCGTTTACTGAATATAAAAGTAAAGTTAATAAAAGCTTTATTTTTCCGTTACGAATTAAATAAACTGTATTGTTTATAATGAAAAATGAAATGCAAACAATAAATTAAAAGTTATTTAAAATTTTTAATTTGATTATTTTTTCTACAATTTATTATTATTGATAGATTTCTGGGTTAGCATCTTCTACAATCTATTACCAAGTTAACGCGATTTCCAACCGATTTTCTCTAGGTAGTATTTTCTCTAACCGATTTTCGATTTAGCATCTTCTCCAATAGATTTCCAAGTTAGCTTTTTTCCTAAAAGATTTCTGAATCAATATCTTCTTCTATCAGTTTCCGAAATAGCTTCTTTTAAACAAATATTCTGGCTAGTACCTTTTTATCAATTTCCCAGTTAGCATCTGTTTGAACCGATTTTCGAACTACTATTTTTTCCAACCGATTTCCGAAGCAGTAGCTTCTTCAATCAAGTTTACAGTTAGTTCCTGCTCTAATCGATTTTTTAACCGTTTCTTCTCTAAAAGGTTTTTGAGCTAACATCGCCTCCAATGGATTTGCAAGTTAGCTTCTTTTCTAACCGATTTCTGAACTAGTGTCTTCTCCAACCGATTTCCGAGATAGCATCATCTCCAACCGATTTTTTTCTTTCAATTGCGTTTTTATCAGTCATTAAACCACTCGACCTCTCTTTAACATCATAAATAACCAAAAAAACTTCGTAATTTATCTTCAGAGAAAGAATCTCCCAAAAGACATCGAACGCCCATCAGTCTTCAATCTCCGCATCGCTTAAACTCATCCTTGAGATCCCCGACCGTCAGAGCCTGCCGGCTGTCAGTGGCTCGATCGTTCGGCCGCTGCAGCGTCACCTCATCTCGGCTCCGCGGGCAGCCTCGCGTCCGTTTCGCCTCGGTCCCGAGGCGCGACAATGACGCTCGCCGGCGGAAAAAGAGCCGCGCCACGGCCGCGATATGTAGGCCTGTGTCGGCGCGATTGAGATTCGCCCGGGGCATCGGCGGCCCGATCGGCGATTAGACGCGGCGCCGAGCATACCGATTAATTTATTGCGCTCCGATCGACAGTGACACATTTTACGAGCGACCTCTCCTCGCGCGCGGTGCACTTGACTGCGCCGGACGGACAAAAAAAAAAGAGACGAACGAGCGGCGGTGGGACAAAGGGATTTTTCTGGACGTTGCTCCTCTTCGTCTTTTTCTGCCGGTCGATCGTGAAAATTGAGATTTCTTTTGTCACGGCGGGAAGAAGTCACCGAGGCGGGATGCGACGAGGGGGAAAATGAAGTTTCTTTGGAAAGTCGCGGCCTTTGTCGCAGAGCGGCTTGATTTAAGGTTTGCTTTTGTTTTTTTTTCTCTCGCGTAAGCGAGATATAAATATTTTAATACCGGCGCGGGTATGAAGGAGCGACTTTTTCGACGAGAATCATTTTTGATGAAAATTGCGAGGCTCAAGGTCTTAGTCGCGTACGTACGCTGATTCTCAGAAGCGCGCCTCACGGTTAAATGGATCTGAAGTGTGCAACGCTGGAACGCAGTTCAATATTAAGTTTTTAAGAAAATATTAATTGTTCATTTACTTGCGAATATGTTAAGCTGAATAAAAATTCCACTTTTTACATTATTTTAAATATATTTTTGAGAAACGTAGTCATAATTATACGTAAGACATTAACATTTTTAATAAAACTGCATATTCTCTTGTAGTAAAAAGTGTACTCCACTTAATAATTACGAGAAGTACTATAGCTTGTTTGAAAAGATGGGTCAAAATGGACTTTTATCAAAACATTTTTTTCGTTATTTAAAACTGTTGATTGGAATGAATTAGAATCCATCTAATAGGCATAAATTTGTCTTATATAGTTTCGATCTTTTTCGTACAGATATAGAAAATAATAAAGTCGTGTGAAAAAATACTATCATATTCAATTTAAACTTAAATTGAAAGATTTATCAATCAACCTTTTAATCAAAAGTTTATAATTTACAGGCTCAAAAAAGTTACAAAAGATTGTGAGATTTGGTTTTTTTTTGTAAGCCGGTTTTAAAGACTAAAATAAGTAATTTATTTACTACTATTTATACCTAGTTAATTACAATTTTTTACGACTCATTGTCTTAACAAGATATAATGGGCAAAAAAAAAAACAATTGTTACAGCAATCATCAATCTGCGCTGCTAATTACTGGCTTTAATTTTTATTCTTTACCTCAACATATTTAATTATTTAATAATGCCTTAAAAAATTCTATATAAATCATGCATATTTTATATATAGTTTTATTTCCAAATATTCAATAGAAATTCTACAAATATTAACAGCAATTTGTTTGTGTAATTTCTCAAAATTTTAGTACATATTCTCTAAATTATAAATTCTATAGAAATTCTACTGAATATCTGCACGAAATTTTTCCGTAGACATTCTACTGAATTTGTTCAGAATTTCTGGAACTGCCTAAACAAATTCTACACAAAATTCATGCATAATTTCCTTACAGTATTCTTTCATAAGACATACACAACGCATCAGTGCATACCCCTTAAGTACAGTACATTTCACAAAAACCATTTAAAATAAATCCAATGCACCGTAACGAAACAAGATTCCCCGGTGCACCGCAACGCAGCAAAGTCCAAAGCGCAGTCAGGGACCTCCGCGAGCGAGGACAAAGGCGCCACCCGCGCGCAAAAGTTCAGCGCACCGGCGGAGAGCAGGTTCAACGAAACGAAAAGGGACGCGGGTCGGGTCGCGACGCCAAAAAAAAAAACGAAGAGAAGAAAAAAAGTAAACCCGGGACTGGAATGAGCCGGGCAAGGCGCGCCGGTCCCACATCGAGCGCGCGAAACTCCGGCGATCGAGGTGAAGCGTCAAGGCCAACGACCGGCCTTAACGGATCGCCGATCCTTCCGATGTGTACACACGCGTGTCGCGTGCTCGCCGCGGCGATCTGCATCGGCGGAATGTCGAGAGAGGTACGCTCGACGAGCCACGTCCGTCTGTTTGATCAGCGGGCTAATAATAATCGGAGAGGCGCCGCTGGCCAAGGTGGCGACTTCTTTTTCTCTCGTTGCCTCTTTTGTTTCCTGGTGAGGCTGGGCTTGGGTTTTTAGTCGCTTTTATTTTAAACTGCTCGCGAGGAATGCGGGCAACGAGGAAAATTGCGATAAGAATTATCGCTGAAATTAAACGGGCTGAAGTGAATATTGCGCGTTACGCTCGAAATTTGGAGGATCCAAAAGTATGCTGATGTAAGTGATATCCAATAAAATACTAGCAAGAAACAAATTTAGTGTATAACAATGAGAATGCGATTTTATTGCGTTTTCTGTATAGTCTCCTATAAAATTAATTAAAAATATATTAAAAATAAATCTTTATATAATTATATTACCTTTTAGGCTTTTCTTCCAAGTTATATTAAAAAGTAAATACTTGTAGAATTTTACAAATTTTAATAAATTAAATTAAAATACATACTGTTCCCATCGTTCGTATTCGTGATCATTCAATTCTCTTATTCGACAAAATTATGGAGCATTCGAGTCATTTACATTTATTATAATAAATTAAATTGTTATAAAACTCGTGTGAAATTGCTATTACGATTGGTATATACACTTTTAATTATAAATTATGATAAAATGTCTTCACAGGTAAAGTATAATAGAATTTTTATATGTAAAATATTATTCAAGCGAAATGTATAAATGAATATGATTTTCATTTTGTGGTTCCCCCATAAATTATTAAAAATCAATTAAGTCTATTAAAAAATTGTGTATAGAAAACATTTTTGACAATAAATCGCATAAATATTGTATTACAATTCATCAGGGCATTTGAATGGTTAAAATAAAAATTCAAAATCAATAAGTACTCAGATTACCTACTCCACTATAAAATTTCACAATTTTACTAGTAAAACTACTTGTTGTAAGAATAGTTTAATTCACTATAGTAATTTTTATTCTAAAAAGTGTTTCTTTTACTAGCGCATGCGCTACTAATTATCATTATTAATGCTGCAATTTAAGCAAGATGTAATAATTTTATCTTTATACATTATTCAAATTCCGGTTCTTAAGTATCATTCCAATGCCATTTTAAATATCTGGCATCGTAACTTTGCTCTTTTCTTGTACCTTTTATAATAATTGAATAACATTGAAGAGGTAATGTTTCACAATCTTTACACTACGCAAGTTTAATAATGAAAAGTGAATACTTCAATAATCCTGCATAACTTTTTTCACAATTTTTCCAAAAGTTTGACTCATAAATGTTTCCAAAATGTTTGTTCCTTAAGCAACCAAACTATCGCCCGCTTCGCTATAAATTCGCAAAATTCGCACTTTCATCTTTTCAAGAGCCTCGAAATTCGGGCTATACCCGCAATCGTCCGCGCGCAAGTGAATTCAATACCCGCCGGTTATGTAAATTGGTAATGAAAAGTCTTAACAGCCTTCGGTGTCGAGTCACATGCCGAAGTAAAATCCACTCGAGGGCAATTAATCGGAGTCGCCGCGCGAGCGCAATATTCTCGAGAATCTTCAATTTTCGTTATCTCCTGCACCGACGCGAAATTATAAGCCATTAAAAGTTAATTCGAGCCGATGATCACTCGGCGAGGCGCTTGCCTCGGCATAATCTTCTCTCTTCGCCGCTTTACGAGAGAAAAAAAAAATCGTAAATCCTCGCTTCGCGATGCTTCCTGCCTGCGATTTATCGGACGCTCGGCCAGTGGCGGAAGCCGACGCACGCCTTCCAGAATCTTTTTTTTTTATTAAGATACATCGCTCGATATTATAAACGTGTAATCTTTAATTTTGAAGCTAAAGTGTTATTTCCTGCTTTATTCGTTCGGGAGTGTTTAATAAGCCGCGTTTGGGGTTCTAGACACTTCTGCGGCGAGCCGGCGCCAGAAACTCTCTCCGCGGCCGCCCGCTGATTTTCCAATTAAAGTAATTTCACTTTTGCAGGTATACAGTTTGTTTTAAAGGATCAGCCAGTTTAGATTGTATCGGCGCGCAAGCTCCGCCCGACGCGGATTCAGGCTGCGCCTCGTTTAAACGTTGCGCGCGCCGTTTTCCCCGCATACGAATGCGAATGTTAAATCATCGGGGGAGACGCTGAATGGTACTTGTCGACTTTTTAGAATGTAATTGATATTTACCGGCTGCGTCAGAGTCGCATGCGTTTACGCGTTTAAAGGAAGAGGCTACATCAATCCGCAAATTGAATACGCACGGAGCTTTATAATTTTCAATGTCAGGTTAAGTGAGTCGTAGCTTGCTGAAATGGTTTTCCTCGTCCGACTGAAATTTTTAAATGCTGGAAACGTCTACCCGTGCTTAGCTTGGCAGTAACATTTTTTTTTGCCAATTATGGCAATTCAAATTTCCCGCTCTAAATAGGCATTTACGGAAAAGGCGGATCTAAGGAAAATGACCGATGAATTTTTTTGCTGACAAAGTAGAATCACTAATTTTTATACTAAAAGTTTAGTTTTTGTTTATGAAACTGAAAATTTTTAATAATTATAGAAACGAAACTGTATTTATTTAGTCAAAGTACTTATAACAATAATACATTTTTCAAAATTATGGCGATCTAAATCTGCATTTACCGAAAAATATAATCTATCGTTTTTTGTTGACCAAAAATGGTAATATATTCCCTACTAGAAAGCACCAATTAACCATAAACAAGCTAGTTAATGTTCGAAAACAAAAAATGTCAGGTTTTTGGCCAGTAACTAGCCAAAATCTGATTTGACTTAAATTGACTAAAAATTGACGATTTCTACTAGAGATAAGATGTCAAATTATTCAAAAAAACTAAATCCACATTTATCGAAAAAATGGATTTAACGGAATAAATCTAACTACTCTTTTACTAACAAGATAGTGTCACAATACTTTTACTAAAAGAAGAAGAAAGATGTCATCACAACCTTTTTATTAAAAGAAGAACAGAGATTGAATTGATCAGCCAAAGTTTCACAAGATTCTTAGGAAGAATTAACACAAGCGTAGCAAATAAAATAAAAAAATTATTGTCAGAAATTCCATTTACATGAACACGTCCAGGCGTTTCTACGGAATTTCACGCTATTGAAATCCTCTTTAATAAAAGTATATTATGCACATTAACGTCGATTAATCAGCGCTCTTGTGAAATTTGAGACGATGATAGGCAACAAACAACCCGGGAAATCATTTCCAAGAGTCTTTAAAACTTCAAAGAACCCGAGCGTCATTCAGCAAAAATCCACCGCAGCGCAACCTGCAATAACCGAGCGATTCAACCTCATCCAGAACAATAAGGTCCCTTTTACTTTTACTGCAGCAAAATCATCGCGCTTCGCGCCCTCAGTTTCTTGTATATCTTTTTAAATATAAGTAATAAAATAAAGATAAAATTCAGAAAAATACTCAAATTCATTCGAACCCTGGTAGAAAATTAAGCATAAATTGGCCAATTATGGTTAATTTCTTTCTAAATTAACCAGTTCTGGCCAACTTATGGTTAATTTTCTACCAGGGAATGTTTGAGTTTAGAAAATAAATCAGAACGGCATTCATTTAAGAAACCTATGTTATAAAAACTTAATTCTAAAGAGAAAAATTGATCCTTATTTCATTAATCTTTCAAACAATCAATAATTTCTTGGGTATTTAAATAGAAACATTATAATAAAACCTGAATTTTGTCCGTTAAAATTACTTTTAAAATTTGCGTTCTTATATCAGGCAACCAATCACGTTCACATATTAAAGTCTTCACAACAAAGACCATCACCTTCTTAAGAGAAAAGATAAAACTGCTATATATTTAGCCCTTCTAAAGGGGGAAACTGGGCTGCAGCCTCAGAAAGTTGGAGCATCTTGGCTCGAGGAGGATCGATTTTGCGACTGGCCGTACGGATCGCAAAAGGCAATTCCGACGCATCCCGCGGCAAGGTCGCCGGCACGGAGCAACAATACGTTGCATAACGGTTACGCTTGGCGGACCAGCGGAGCTTCTGCCGCCGCTGTGCCACTCTCGCTCTTTGCCTGGGATTTTCGAAAACGCTTATTCCAATTTCGATTGTGTGCGGTACACTTTAAATGGAATGGAATAACGGGATCGCCAGCATTTACGGGGATTGCGTCGGAGAGGAGATTAAGGGGAGGCGACTTTTACGGCGACGAAAAAATGTATAGCGTTCGAGAAGAAGACGTGATTTTCTTAATTGCTTTAACGATGAAAATAAAAGAGCTGCGGTCGTAAAACACGGATTTTCGCGGCGCAAAAAAGAACTGCGTCTTCGAATTACTGCGAGTGATGGAAATGAAAAATGGCGAGCTTAAAAGTTTCGTTTTTTTTATTCTTGTCTGCTTCTTGAGCAGTACGTACGTGTACGTCAATTGCACAAATGCGGTTAGATGAAAGCTTTGAAACTTTTGTATTTACGTCCAGACTCTATCCTAATTCTTTTTGTCTTCTGTCGATAAAGCTAACGAAAAGTTTTTTTCCTTAGATTAAATGAATATCAATTTTAATCGAAAAAAAATACAATAAAAAGACATCGAAAAGAACTGAACTTTTTCTTAAATGCGATAAATACTGCAAGACGCAAAAAGCGTCGTTTCGAAGAGATAAATTTCGCCGCTCGCATTTCACGTGTACTTATCGCACGGTGCACGCGCGGCAAAACTGGAGCATTATTAATCAGTTAATTAGATGTACGCGTGAACGGCGGAGACGGCAAAAAAAAGCAAACGTGCGCGGCTGGAAAAGGAAAAACCCGATTGTTGCATCGCTGAACTCTATCACCGAAGGTCGCTGCATTTAATTCGCCGTTCTCTCCGCTCCTGCAAGGAAAGCCTCTTTTTATCGCCCGAATTACCTTAACTGCGGATTCATTGTAATAAACGATTTACAAAATATGTAAAAATTGCACTTTTTATGAGTAAGCATGTTTCATTTTGTTAAATTGAAAAAGCTGTAAAAATTGTTTGTTGGAAAAAAATATTTATTGATAGTAATAAAGGCATTAGGTTCGATTATTCGTCAAATAAAGAGTTTGAATGAGAATAATGTGATGAACAAATAAAGAATTTGACTGTAAATTTTTTTATTGTTATTTTAACAATCGAATTTTACAACGAATTTTATAAAAATCGTGTGTACAAAAAAATTCATTGATCAGTGGACAATACGCGTAAACGGACGTTGTATAGTGATGTACAACTTACAATATTTAAATTTGTACATAGATTTAACTAATTAAACACACGTTAGCTGCGTAAAATCTATTTTACACATGTAGAAGTGTATTTAATTTAAATGTGCTACTAGTGCACAATTTGCAGAATCAGCAATTGTATTATGTAAAAATCATTTACACGAATATTTCAGATTACAAATAATTCACACAATAAATTTTTTACACTTAATTTATTTCCAACATCTTTTAATTTTGTGTCTTGATTATTTAAAAAATTCTGTGATGCAAAAATTAGTTTATTTTTTAGACTTCATAAGGATGACAAAACATCGTCACTTTAAGAATAAAGAAAATTATGACAGCAAAGCAGTTCCTTCATTTTCATTCCCATTAATCAGCTGTCGGTCTCATCAATAAAATGAAAAATATCTTCACACTAATAAAATTTTGCACATGTCAAGAATTTATTCAATTTATTAAATAAAACAAATATTTATTATTTGTTAAATAAAACAAGAATCCCCAATATCTTACTTATACTTATCTTATAATTTTGATTAGTAAACTTTGAGCGGGAAATTTGAAAATCAGAATCACGATCGGAAATGCTCACCTATAGAAATAAAACTAAGGTACCAATGCAAGTATCCTCGCGGATCGCCGCGGCGCTCGTCTGAACAAGAGGCGCCGACGCGCGCAAAAAAAGCGCCGCATCCTCGATACGAAAATAATCGCGTCGGCAACGATTGCTACCTCCAGTGATTTCGCGACGCGAGAAAAGCGCGGAGGCCGGAACGCCGAACCGGAAAAGCCTGTCGGCGATTTTTCTCCTTTCCTTCGCCGTAAATCAATCGGCCGGCAAAAAAAAAACGGCGCGCGACTCGCGGAAGCAGGCCGAAGGGCGGCCCTGAGCCGCGTGAATCAGGCTGCGGCCGCGCTTGCGTACATGTGTATACATAAATATAAATATATGTATATACAGTACATCCGCATGGAGAAAAAGTTCCACTGGTGCGATCGAGGGAGCGAAATTCGTATGGGCGAATCGTCGCCGGCTCGTGGGTAGACTTTTTTTTATTTTCGCTCCTCTCGTCGCTCGGCGAGTCCTCCGCGGGTCTCTCGGCCGCGCGCGGCGAACGCTCTTTGTTAACAGGGCCAAGGATGCTTCCTTTCGACGCGCGGTAAACAATTACTTTTATTGCTTGCTTTTTTAGGCGGAGAGTTTAATGTTGCTCGGCGAGGGTACGCAGTGAAAAAGTTGTTTTTTTAAAGTAATGAGTAAAAATTGTGTACGTTTTGTGTGAATATCGATCGAAACTCTGGCTCTTTTGAGTGTATATTTTGATAGTGACGTAATACTTTATTTAAAAAGAAACGCTGAACTGAAAAAAATAATACAGGAGCATTTACCATAAGTTATTACTATAAACGTGATGAAGATTACCATAAATTTTGGAAAATTCATTACATAAGTTTAAATATTAACAAGGATTATAGTCATTTTTCTTATGTTGACAGTATGTCCTCTATCTCAAATAATTTACAGTAAATTTTCATATTTATTTTTCGCAATGTGCCAACTTATTTGGCATTAAAAATGCAAAAATGTCCACAATTATTCTGAAAATCCACGGAAATAAGTCGAGAGTTTATTCACTCCATATAATCAGTTTTTAATTTCATAATTGTAATAATTGATTCTTTAAAATGTAATCACCAGAAATTGTAAAGTTAATATTCTTAAATAATAAATTATTTAAACTGCCTGTAACTCTATTTAACAATCAGCTGTAATCATGTAGAAAAAATCAGGAACAAGTTTTTTCCAGTTCTCTCACCTTTTTGACTCGCACAATAAGACTATTCTCATAATTAATATTACTGAAAGCAAAAATAATTTTTAATTTTTATACATTTCGTTTAAAATAATGAATGACAAATTAATTTTTCTAACTCTAACCCGCGCGAGGGGAATTTTAAAATTGAAAATAATCGACCAAATGCTTCGATATTGTTCAATCTAACTTGAGTACAAAACTTAGAATACACCCATCGATTCATTTCAAAATACTTATGGAAGATCAACGTGCGTACGTTATACGCACATAAATACATAGTTTCACATACATACATTCTATGCAAACATTTTTCAAAAAGTACTTTTTTCGATTTTCCGGATCTAAGTATACGCTTCTGTATAAAAAATATAAAAAGCATTTTTAACCGATGCAAAGCTTTCTCTACGAGCGAAAGCAAAAAAAAGGAGAATATCGGTAACAATTGTTCCCGAGAAAATTCGAGAAACTCCTCGACGTTACTATCTGCCTTTCAGGATAAGTAGCATTTGTTATTGTAATTCAGCTCGTCGGTGACTTTAGAATAACAAATTGATGACGTGGCCTAAAAAATATATCTTTTACGATAGCAATTATTGCGGCGCGCATTTTTTTCTCTCCCCCTTCGACCACCTCCTCCGCAGCAACGCGAAGAAAGACAGAGAAAAAAAATACTACACTCGAGATTACGTCCTCCCGAGGTCCAAGCTCCGCTCCAGGCGCATCTTCCTCGTTCACTTTATTTTTTCTCCTCAAAAAAGCGATGACGTCGACGTAACGAGAGTGAAGTACTTCTGGAAAGGAGTACAGGAAAAACGCATTGTCTCGCGTTTCCCCGAATGCGACATGTGGTGACAATGTGATAGTGTATTGTACCAATGCCGCGCGGCTGCGATCTATCGACTCTCAAAGGAATACCTTTGGCGATAGATGCAGTTTTTCTTTTTTAAGCGCGGCATTGACTGCGATGAATTTATTACTTTTGGTGCGCTGTTTATTGTTGTTCATTGGAGTAGAGTGAAATTGAAGATGATCGGGTTCTTGAGATGGATTGATATCGCGCTTAACCAGGTTCTTAAGATTGATTGATTTGAGAAAGTACGAAAAATTGAAAAAAAAATTGACTTTTCTCTTGGTCAAGGATGTCCTTGAACTGAAGGAACATTAATGTTAAATTATATCCTAGCAGTTTTCTATATAAATAATAATTATTAAAGTAAAATTATATATATAAATAAATTGATACACATTTTCTTGGTTTTTTCGTTAGAGTAGGTTTACATTCGTTCGACTAATTAGTCAACGATAAGTAATAAAAAGATAGTCCTTGACATTCCTTGACCACTTAATTACAATCCTGCAATGTTTCCCAACTTCGACACAATCACGATTTTGACAAGATTTTAATGACTGCTAATTAGTAGAAATAAATAAATCTCTTCTCAATCTTCCGTAATTTTTCTTGACTTAAAGTCTACTATGTGATTAATTCATGAATTATAGATTATCCATAAAAGAATGAGGTAAAGGTGTGAAGTCATTCGTTTTATTTCTAAATTTCTGAATTATTATTTCATACTTATATATAATTTAGGCTTTACTACAGCGATTAAGGCAATTTTTTTGTTTCATTCCACTTAATTTAATCCGTTATTTGTTGAACCGTTTTAGTTACTATATATGTAAATTTGCAGTTTAAGGAATTTTGATGGCTTTAATATAATTGGGCGCATTTTTTATACAAGGGGTGTTTGCGTAATCCCTTATTAATTTATTGCATTTCTTGCAACCTTTTTGTCCGGGTCTTTTTTATAAGAGTGAAAAACTCACTCTTGTATACAAAAATTGAGCCACTGCAAGTTGAATTCATTTAGATTTCACTAGAAATAAGTGATTTTTTTCACAGTAACTTATGGATCCAGTAATCTACTTACGAAAAATTTTCTTTAGGAAAAAATTATCGAAAAAATGCCACTATCACTGTAAAAATGTTATTTTCTCTGAATGACGATTATAATGCTGTGTGATAATTTTTAACAAACAGATCATTAGTTTCAAGATTACTATAGCCAAATAGAATTTTTTTATCAGAAAATTCTCTGTTTACTTATATTACATATTATACTGTTAAGATAAAATAACACATAAGTAAGGATAACAAATGCTAGTAAAAAAAAACATTTTTCAGTGCGCACAATATTAAAAACAACTTTATCATCGTTTTTTTAACTCAAAGAATAAAATATTTACAGCCAACTGAACTACTTTCCTCTTTACGTAAAAGCAACCTTCTTCACTCCACGCGCGAATCGTCGAAAGCTCGTTAAATAATATCTCTCGAATCGCGTCCCACCTTCAACTTAACACGAATATACACTGTCTCGATAATTCGCGGGCAATCTAAATAGCCGTCCGTGGCACTCGCCGCAAATGAGCTCGCAACCCGCGGCTAGAAGCGCCACCGATAGTATAGAGAGGCGAAGGCGAAAAAAAAAAGATAGCAGAAAAAAAAGGAAAGAAAAGGAGACCGGCTCGGGCTGCATCGCCGCGGAAACGCCGCGCGAGTAAAAACGATAAGGTCTAAAATTAGAAATCGCATTTCCCGAGCCCGACATACCCCGAGCTATTTATAACATCGCGGATATCCAAACGCGTTACAGTTACTCCGCGCGCCGCGTGTATACGTATATGAGTGAGGCGAAAAAAAAGGACGAGGCGCCGGCGGCGGCCGCGTGTGCAATTTGCATCGGCGAAAATAGGCGAGGTGGAAAAAGGGATTTTCTATTTTCGTCACGCGATTACTTGACGCTCTTCCTCGGAGTCTACATAGGTATATACATTTAGCTTATATCTTGTTTTAAAAAACCGAGCTTCGCTTAAAAAAACGATCAATTCTTAAAAAACGATATTCTCTTAAAAAACGATATTCTCTTAAAAATCGATATTCTCTTAAAAAACGATATTCTCTTAAAATGATATTCTCTTAAAAAACGATATTCTCTTAAAAAACGATATTCTCTTAAAAAACGATCTTCCTTAATAAAAAAGAGAATGATGAAAATGATTGGCTTACAGATTGTGACGTATATGACGGAAATTTGGCGCGAAATTTCGAATATCACATTTTATCAGTTTATATGAACCGCGCGTGTAAGATATAGACATCCAGTCTCTTAAAAAAAACGATGGATTTTGCTAGTATACATCGCCGCTTCTAACGATGAAAAGCACATATTTTAAAAGATCGGTTTTAATTTGTCATTTTTGTAGCACTAGAGCAAAGTAAACTCTTCCAAAACCTGATAAATTTAGGGTATCATTTGAATGGTACCACGAGTTCATCAGATTCTGGAAGAGTTTACTTTGCTCTAGTGTTTAAAAAATCGCAAATTAAAATAATCAAATTTAATTGACAAGCAAATCATAGGACTTTTTTGAAATGAGCTTTTCTTCATTAGAGGCTTCTTTATAAATATAATGTAACGTGATCGCCTCTAATGAAGAAAAGCACATTTCATAAAAGGCCTATGATTTGCTTGTTAATTAAATTTGTCTATTTTAATTTGCGATTTTATATATTTATATACGTACACAACTGCACCTTCGCGGAGGAAGGGAGGGGACGTCGGTAATTGCCCGGCGTTTTTCCAGGTCGCCCACTGTAATCGCCGGGCGGTCCAGGGTGCGATTTTTCCGTCCCGCTGGGGCTTTTCTATTAATAGACCCGCGGGACGCCTCGGCTTCCGCAAGAAAGTGAGTTGCCGCCGCCGCGTGAAAGTCGTTAGCGGGCGATTTGCATGTGCGCGCGCGCGGCTACTTTAATTGACGGGTTCGCGCGCTTCGCGCCGCCTTTTTTTTCTCCTCGCGCGTTTCGCGCCGGCTTCCAGGGAGTACGCGCGTTTTCCATGAATGACCGGACCGCGCGCGAGCGTCTTCTTTTTTAGCGCCGCGGGAATGCGGGAGCTGGTTTTATCAGCGCGGTGCTATTTTTAGACGAGCCGAGCGATTTGGTCCTTTTCTGCGCCAAGTAGCTCAGCGGCGGACGGCGGGAATGGCTCGCTAATTGGAAAAGCCGCGGTGGGAGGGCACCGCGGGGGTAGAAATAAACGGCCGAGGAAATCGACGGGATTGTAATTTATTTGACGGGCGGCGAGATTGCGGGGACATTTATTCGTGATAAACGATTTTTTGAAATAAAATGAGTGCGGTTATCGGTAGC
Organism: Eurytoma adleriae; assembly: GCA_900480045.1. Classification (NCBI taxonomy): domain Eukaryota; kingdom Metazoa; phylum Arthropoda; class Insecta; order Hymenoptera; family Eurytomidae; genus Eurytoma; species Eurytoma adleriae. The sequence continues at coordinate 48,075 of UXGC01000834.1, forward strand.
GGTGATCTTTGTGTGATGTCTGATTGAATTTCTACAGAATGTGGTTGATAGTTTGGTGAAGTCTCATTGGTCATGTATGTATAGCAACCAAATGCGATGAACTTCATGTAAACTTTGCCTTGTGGGTGGAGATTAATCGAGAATTTTTTTTTATTTTTGTAGTAAGTTGCAAAACTTTTTGTACGAAAACTAAGAAAATTAGCCTAAATAGAGTTTTCAAGACTGTCACTTTGATGGCCGAGAAAAAGAACAAGAAGAAGAAGAAGAAGAAGAAGAGAGTTTCCAAGATCCTTCAGAATCGGAGAAAATCCTTTTTGAATTGTAAAAATCACTTATTTTGAAAAGAGTCCAGGCAAAATATTTCATCTTCGTACTAAGATTGAAGATATCATTTCTAATCAAATCTGATGATTTTCTTCATGAATAACGTAGAATAAAAGCGCGGGAAGTTTGAAAACTTGTATTTTTCATAAACTACGTACAATCCGGTGCAAGTCAGTATCGTTTTTTAAATCATGACACCATCATTAATCAGCTTGAATTTATAGATCTGTATAATTGTTACATATACATGATGAAAAAACTTACGGCCGCGCCAAGCGCGGTTAAGTGACCAGTGGTTATAAAAATAGATGCGGTTCAGCGACGATTGAATTTTTTTGAACAAGGAGTCATAGTGACTTATCCTGGCTTACATTGTATTTTGAATTGACGTCAATTAGTATTATTCAGATCTTCGCGTAAATTTCAAATTATTTCTAGATACACATTTCATTGTAACTCAAAAGATTGAGTCTGTTCTTATAAATAAAAAAAGAAAAACTAAATAAATAATAAAAATACAGTTTAAAAAACAAGCATTTTATTGCAAACTAAATCATTGAATCGTATTCTCTACGTTCAATCAAAACATAAAAATATAGAGAATTTATATGACATTGCAAGGAATTAGTTCTAATGAATGCAAAACAATGCTAATCTTTGAAAAATTCAGTAGCAAGTCATGAATAATATATCATCTGAATGTAATATATATAAAAAAAATTGAAATGTCTGCGCTTTTTCCGTTCACAACAGATCCGCGTGCGTAACGATTTTATATCGGTTTTATAATTTTCTTATGAAACGCAATTTTTTACAATCTTACTTCGTGGAATTTAACGAGCAAACACTTTTAAACATTCACGATAGCATTTCTCGTCTGTTTGCGATTAAATAAAAAAAATAATCCTAATTTAAAGTATTTTAAACACAAAACATTTGATTTGACTCACAAGATACAATCAGAAGACATTGCATAATGATAACAAAAAATTCTTTCAACAATACTGTTTTTACATGTATTTTTAACGAAAAAAAAAGCTTTAAATTCTATCTATATACTCAGAGAAAAAGTAAAATTTTAATTTCACTATATACCCTACTAAGCCTGAATATGCGTTAGTAGATTTGTGGTATGTAATGTTATTTTTTTAATAATTCTATAGTCGATAGAACAAATTACTAGAAAAATAATAGTAATTTTCTAATACCAAAAAGAAATAAAATGTATAGGAAGTTCTACTATTTCAATTAATTTGTTGCTATAACTATAGAGAAATTTCACTAAAAATTAGAGGACAGCTGCACTATTAAATGATTGGTGAAGTAATTTCTACTTATTAGTAGAAGTTTAGTAAAGTTCAGTTATTCTGACTATATATCTAAAGTGAAATTAGTAAAAAAAACACTAAAATTAGTGAAATTTTACTAAAAATTAGTGAAAACATCTTTAATATTTAGAGATTGGTGGAGCAATTACGAAATTAAAAACTATGATTAAACGGCGATTTCAAAGTCACTTATTTCAAAGTGATTTGTGATATCACGAAGTGAATACCCCCTCGGTTGCAACCATACGTGCTGAAATTCGATCGCGGATAAACGGCCGGGGCCGGCGGGAGCACCTCTTGCACACAACCCCGGGGTATCTCTTAGCCTCCCCTACAAAACAAAAGCAAAACCTCCGTGTTTCCCCCTTGGAAAAGAAGAAGAAGAAGTCCCTGGTGTTCCCACGCGTTTTACGAGCCGAGGCTCGGCCGGCTACACTCCTCGCTCCCGCCGTAAAATCCGCGCGAGCTTTTGTTTATGCAAATGTGTGCGCGGGCGACCTTCGGACGGGCGCGCACCCCTCTTATCCTATCGCGCGGTTTTACGGCGCGCCGCGCTGATTTGTGGCCGCAGCTCCCGAGAGCCTCTGCTCTCGTGTAGGTACATGGTTATTATGGATTTTCGGTGATTTAACGATGGATCTTCGGGAGTGCGATCGTAAAGGCGTTATTTACGGATTGGCGCGCATCTGTTGATATAATGACGCGGATTTGGACTTGTTATTGCGGGGAGTAAGTGCTGCCGTGTTGATTTAAAATGACTGCGTCTGAATTGCAGCTGATAATGAGAAAATGTAGGAAATATCCCTGGTAGAAAATTGACCATATTCTGGGCAGAATTTCTGGTCAATAAATGTTAAAATGACGTATATCTAAA
>UXGC01000835.1:0-50593 GCA_900480045.1 Eurytoma adleriae
ACCAACTTCCCAGCCGCTGCGCGAGAGGAAGTTGTCGCTTTCCGGCACCGTCGAGCAGAAAAATAGTATACATACCTAGCCCTGTATATTAAGAAAACCTCAGATCACATGTAATTGTCGACCGAGGCGAAGCCGATTTAAGTCATAAAATCAAAAGAATGACTGAATATTGGAAGACTACTAAAGTACAAGGTATACCTAGGTTCTGCATATCCTATCATCTTGCAGTGGATTTATCGACATCAAAAACTTATTTCAAAGACACTACTGATGTATACTAATCGAAGACTACTTTTGGTTTTTAAAATTTTTTTTTGAGATCAATGGAAGTTCAGTTTTTGAAACATGTTGGTTTTTTCAATTTGCATTGTTAGTATAGGAGCTGCAGCCGTATTCACATCATTTGACATTTTCTTCTTTTTTACCATACCACTTTTGTACTGCATTGCCTCACCGTAGAAAGACTAACAGATACAGAGGATAACTTAACGTAATAAACCAGTTAAAATTTGTTTATTTATAAAATCTAATGTTCAAATTATGTAATATAATCACTAATAGAGAACAAGGTTCGTTTATGAAACGTAAATTAGAATAATTTAAAAACCCATCGAACGATGATTTCTGTTACTGTCACTGTTTTTTACTGTTAAACCTTATTTTTAATAAAAAAACGACTTTTTTTATATAACTTTATCAATTATTTTAACCTGTTTGCGACATTGTTTCTTGATTTACAATGAATACCGAACCGAGTCTCCGTTAACACTCTCTGTTATAAAATAAGTACTCCACGGTGTTGGGCGAATCTACTGTTCTGCACATGCGTCGTATCATTAAATTACTTTCAGAGGATGCATTACACGAGGGTGGTGTACGTAAGTAGCTCCTACTCAGTTCAGCGTAAGTGGTGGCTAACTATTTGTAATGACTACTGGCGAGAAAGCAGGTACGGCGATTGTAAAGTTTTAAACCATATTATAATAATTCACCTTATTATGTCCCATATACTTTATTCCTGCGTAGCGGAAATTAATTTATTTCTTATGTTCAACGGGACCTCTCACGTTGCCCCTTCAGTTATACAGATTTATAACAATACTTTACGTTCACAATAAATTATTTAATTTTCGAATATGTATCGTGACGAATAAATAAATTGATAAAAAATGATAATAAGTTCTTTAGTCATTAACAGTTTACGCGACAGAAAATGAAGAAATCAGACTCTATTTGTTTTTCGCATGACAAAACAGGATTTGACGAATGTGTTGGAGTTACGCGAATGACTATGACGGTAATTGGCGTTTGGCCGTTGAACGAGAAGCAAAATTTGATTACGCGATGTCAATGCTTCACGCCAGCGGTTTTGATATTTTTCTTCATAGTAATCCCCCAGACACGGATGGCTATTTCAGCGCATGACGATTTGAATTTGATGCTCGAGGTATTAACAACAGCTGATATAATCGAAGGTATCGCTCTCATGAAACTTTTCACATTGTGGCTCAATAAGCAAGGTATCACAAGGTATTTTTTTTAAATATAGTTGCTATTAAATAATGAAAATTATTTTTAAATTAGAATTCATCCCAATCGTTTTAATTATATTCTCGTTTAAAGGTTTTAAGTTACAGAGTTATTAATGCCTAGGTTCCTTATTTTAGGTTTTAGATTTCATAATAAAATAATTGTTACTATCAGTGCGAGAATATTGAGTTTATTATATTTAACAAAAAGCATAATAATGTACTAATATTGTGTAATCTATGCACTTTTATGATATTGCATTAGTTATTCGCTCCGTGCAAGTCTGGAGCTGCCCTCCTTTTGTAAGACTTTCCATGTTAAATCTTATGGAGTAAAATTAGTTGAAGCGGCCGCCGTCAGCATAACTGTAACAATCAGCGTCAGGCCTGCCCTCCGCTGCAATGCACGGAGCGAATAGTTATTTGTGAAAATAGGGAACCTAGGTTCTGTAATCTAAGAAGATTCTAAATGATATAATTTGCAAATAAATGACACCATTATGAGAACATGAACTTTATGAAAAAATTCACTATATCAATATTGTATATTATTATACGAACAATTCTTATTTGATCACGACATTTTAGACCTACGGGACCTATTAATGCAAATCTCTAGGGACTGGAGCAATCTCACTTCAAAAGAACAACACGTCATGTGGTCCAAAGCGCGTATGAGCAAATTCGCGGCCACTTTCTGCATCTCCTCGTCAATTGGTTCGGTGCTCACTCACACGACCGTCTACTTTGTGACAGTTAATTCCATAACAAATTTGACCGATGGAAAGCCGCTGTTTCTCAAGTCGTACTTTCCCTTCGAGACGCAATACAGCCCGGTATACGAGATTATCTGCATGTGTCAGTTCAGCGGTGCAATCCTCAGCTGCTTTGCATTCTCGTCCTTTGATGGATTTTTCGTATTCTCAATACTCCACTTCAGCGGTCAGCTGTATAATTTGAATCAAAGAATGAAGAAGCTGGTGCAGGAACATTACTGTAAAAAGGTCACATTTACAAAGCTGCTCACCACTGTGATAAGGAGGCATCAGCATTTGATGAAGTAAGGATACTATTTTTAAATACTTACGCGATATTTTTCAAATAGTTTCTTCTAATAATCTTCACGGGTAGGTACACCGATATGATTGAGTACAATTTTAACAAGATGTTTCTCGTTCAAGTTTTCGCTACGTCAGTTGCTCTCTGCCTGCAAGGATATCAATTTGTAATGGTATGAATTTTTGAGTAAGTTTAATTCTTATTATAATTACGGTAGTGCATTCAGAATATTTAAGATCATTTCTGAAAGCGGTGCGAAGCTTTTATCAAGCCTGATTTTCATACTGGTTTTCACGACTGGAAATCTACTCAGTCTGTTTATGTACTGCTACATTTCCGAAATAATTCGCAATGAGGTGACAGTTACAGTTGGCAAAAATAATGGTCAACACAAATTATGATAAGTCTAATACTTCTTTTTTTACAGAGCCAAAGTTTGTTTCTAGGCGTGTATGAAATGCAATGGTACCTACTGTCTCCCAAAGAGTCCAATTTGTTAATTATCCTGATGAGACGTTTTGTACTGCCAGTTGAAATAACTGTAGGAAAATTCACAGCTTTTTCATTGGGATATTTTGCAACTGTAGGTAGCATTACGTATTCTACCAAGATATAGATTGAATTTTAGTGTTAAAAAAAATCCATCTTAATATTTATTTTTTTAGGTTTTGAAAACCTCTGTAGGTTATTTGTCGGTACTACTTGCCGTTAGGCAAAAATAATAATAATATATTAGTTTAGGATATTAGTATACTAAATATTTTTATAACAAAATAATGAAGAAATATTTTTTATATTAGAAAAACAGTTTATTGTTAATTCTTGCTATTTTCCGTAAATATTTCTTGAATAAAACAATATTTTCTGAAAAGTACTATTCCAAAGTAATATAAGTAAGAATCAATAGATTATATTTAAACAATTATTCCAACTGTCTGCAATTTTGTACAAAAAGGTTATGTAAATTAAAGTTATATATGCCACTGCAATCATTAATAGATTCTAGATTTCTCTTAGTCGATTAAGCTGTTCATTTCACTTTCATAAGCATCTGCAGAAATAGCTTTGAAGAATTTAATTTTTAGAAATGTAGTATTAACATTATCTTAGAAAAATAAGTTTGGCATTGTTGTTAGAATAAACTGTTTAATTTTACTGTAAACTTTAGGTCACAATTTTTCATTATCCGATAAAAAATCGTGTTTAACTGTGTTCATTATTTAAAAAAGTTTATTTTCCATATACACTTTTATAAGAGAAAAGAAATACGCAGCAATATTTGAGCATGCGTACGCGACTAAACTAACCGCACACAATGCGGCTGCAGAACGGGTTAGTATTGCACCAAGTCAGTTACTGATTTACCTAGAGCATGACACCGTTTCTTACTAAAAAGAGAGGAGGTAATAAAAACGGGTTACATGATCTATAATTAAATTTAAAAAATATTTTTTTGCAAAACAAGGTTTCGAAGAATGCGTCGGAGTGACGCGATTCTGTTTGAGTTGCATCGGAATCTGGCCAGTAACCTACATTGAACAAAAGAGAATTACGCGATATTGTTATATCGCTGTACACACCTTCATTTTATCCTTCTTCTTGATTATACCTCAGGCGAGAAAGCTCTATAAAGTGCGACATGACTTTAATAGTGTAATGGATATTTTGACACTGGGTATTATCATAGTTCCTATATGTCTTCTCAAGTTGTCAGGAATTGCTGGCAATGCAAATGGTAAAAACACATTGTTAAAAATCGTTATACATTTTGTCGCTAGTAAACAATTAATTTTCATACAAATGTTTAAATGTTTAAATATTATGAATTTAAGATTTGAAAAAGATAATAGAAAGTATCCAAGACGATTGGGGAAGGACAACGAAGGAAGAACAGCTGATCATGTGGAAAAATGCAAGGCTCGGAAGAATGGTAGCCATAATCTGCCTCATATCTACGTATCTCAACTGCACCCTTCTGTACATACACATCTCTGTAAAAGATCTCTTCACTAATTATGATAATGTGACCTTCGAAAGACCAATGATCCTCAGTTCGGACTTTTTCTTCGAGTATCAGAAAAGTCCAAATTACGAAATAGTCATGTTCGTCCAGTACGCCACCTGCATCGTTGGCTGTACGATCTTCTCCTCTTTCGATGCTATTTTCATATTTTCAGTACTCCATGTCAGTGGCCAGGTGTACAATTTACAAATGCACGTCGAAAATCTGACAGAAAAGCACGGATTTAAAGAAAATTTTGCTGCTACAGTTTGCCGGCATCGGTATCTAGCTTGGTACATGTAATTTTTTTTTCTTGTATGTTTTGGTCGATGTTAAATTTTGTTCAATTAGAGTGGAGCTTTTTTACTATATTGCTTTTTAATTTATACATTAGAATTAACGTGATTTACTTTTCAAGGTATTCGTCATTATTAGAAGAAAAATTTAATAAAATATTTCTAATACAATATATAGCTACAACTGTCCTAATGTGCCTTCAAGGATATCTTTTTGTAATGGTAAGACTTCAAAATATTATCAGTGAACTGAAAGTACTTTTTAAGCAGGTACATGTATGTAGTTTTAATGAAATTTGAAGTTACTATGATTAATTGACCTTATATGCATGTGAGCCTATGTTGTAAATGTAGTTTCAGGTTACTTCAAATAATTATTTACAAGTGTTACCCGAATTATGTTTTACTGCTTCGTATATTACTTTCAATTTGATAACGGTATTCATGTATTGCTATTTTGCTGAACAATTACGCGCCGAGGTGAGAACAAATTTAATGTATTACAATTATCCATTTGTGAAAAATTATATATCCTGCAAATAAATATTCATCAGAGTGAAAGTTTGTATCAATGTATATTCAATATGAAATGGTACGAACTTCCCATGAAGGATTCGAAATTATTGTTAATATTCATGACTAATGCGTTAAAACCAATGGAAATTACAGTAGGAAAATTTACGCCTCTTTGTTTACAATACTATTGCACAGTACGTATTTTAATACTTATGACATTTGCAATTTGTTTAATTGTACAGACTTTGCTTTTCAGATTCTGAAATCTGCTGGTGGATACTTATCAATGTTACTCGCCATAAAAGATAAAGTTTAAATACATTCTTACAATTAGTCCGGCAAGTTTATAATAAGTTTTTAAATAAATTAATGTATAATCTACTGGGGGAAAACAATTAATTTGAGAATTCTAAGCAAGCACCAAACTTTAAATACTAATAATTCCACATATTAATTTAATAAAAAATTATAATAAATTGATTTCTTATCAGTTAATTAATTTACATCAGCTGAATATTTATTTTAATATTAATGTCTTTTCCTAATTTCTTTTACTGGATACATACATGCACGTATTTGTATTTATGTTATTTCATGACTGCCAAGAATACATTTTCTACTTATAGCTGCACATTGCTTGCACAGTCGCAACTTAGTTTGTTAGAATGTTACAAAACAAATTAAACCGTTATTGCACAAAATATGAATGATTATTTTATGTTTTTAAAATATTTAAATAAAGTAGCTGGAAAAAGAAATAGATGGTTGAAATAAAAAGATTAGCGCCAATTTAGCTTAGTTTGAAATTTTTATTTTTATCTTTTATTAAAAAATAAAATCGTGCACAAAAGAAATAATAATACTAAAAAATACGCATTTTAATCAACAACATGTATTTAAAATAATGTAATTTTAATGAACCTCTCCGAGCACTATGTCATTTCGTTATTGTTGATCAACGAAAGAATAGTACTTTGCTACCTTCAAATCGATTCAACATCTACATCATAGATAATTTAATCAAAATTCGCCGGTGAGCATGCGTGCACAGTTGCGTTGCCTTGCGCGCTATGAGAATGCAGAACGAGTTAGAGTTTCACCCTGTGCGTTACTTACATAGAGGATGACACTGTTTCCCACGAAAAAAAGAGAAGGTACGCAGGTTGAATTAAACGCTAAAATTAAATGTACCTACTTTAAATGTACGTAAACTAAAAATGTATGGTTGCGCTTCGAATGTCTGATAAATGAAAAAAACGTGTGTATTTCTGCACACTGAATTTAAATTGTGAACATGACTTTCTAAAAGCTTGTAAAACATGCAAATCGGTGCACGTGCGAAATTTCAGTACGAAGTCACACTTCAGTCTAATGCGTGCATTCGTGTTTTTAAGCAGTCAAATAGTTGCACTGGCGTTAATGACATCTTACCTGCACCCTAATAATACTCCCCATATTTTCTCCTTATACTAGGTTTCGATGAATGCGTTGGTCTAACGAGATTGGTTATGAGCATCGCAGGAATATGGCCGGAAACGCTGAGCCAAAGGAAAGGACCTCTCCGTTATTCTTACGTCATGATCCTCACCTTCCTCGTATTGTTCTTTCTAATAATACCTCAAGCGATTAAGTTGTACGTGGCTCGCAACGACATCAACGAGGTAATGGACATCATTACATTGGGTATCATTGTAGTTAGCATTTGCCTGTTGAAACTCCTAGGACTCGTGATGAACACTAATGGTAAAAAGCTGAAATTTAACGCACTACTCTCACTTCTAATTTGGACGCGTAACTCTTAAAATTTTAATAAAAGATTTAAGGCACATAATAGGAATGATCCGTGAAGATTGGAGAATAGCAACGACGGAGGAGCAGGTGATCATGTGGAGGAACGCGAAGCTCTCTCGACTGATAGCCTCCGTGTGCTTCGTATTGACCTACAACAACTGCACGATGTTGTACATGCGCGTGCTCATGCACAATTACTTCTCGAGCGGTGAAAATGGGACGGTCGACCGACCAATGATTCTGAACTCGCAATTTTTCTTCGAGTACCAGAAAAGCCCGAATTACGAAGTACTCCTTTTTGTGCAGTACATCTCTTGTCTCGCAGCTGCCACGGCTTTCAACAGCTTCGACGGACTCTTCGTTTTTTCGGTGCTACACGTTACCGGTCAGTTTTACAATCTGCGCACTCAAATAGAGGACGCGGCGAAGATGGAGTCACAAGATGGATTTAAGAAAAGATTAGGGGGTTTGGTTCGACGACATCAACATCTAAATCAGTGAGTTTAATTAGTGTATAATAATATTACTAATTCGTAATGCAGTGAAATAATGAAATTTACTTTTTTAAGTTATATCGCCTTACTCGAGGATAATTTTAATAAACTATTCCTCTTGCAAAATGTAGCTACAGCCGTGTTAATGTGTTTCCAAGCGTACTTTTTTATAATGGTAGGTTTGCGTAGCGAATAATAGTAACTGTTTATTGTCAATGCATTTACCTAAAACAATTTTTTATCTATTTAGTATCAATCTTCTTCGAACAATTATATCGAGGTATTGCCTGAATTAATTTTTACAGTAACCTACATCGCTACTAGTTTGTTCAGCGTATTTGCATACTGCTATTTTGCTGAACAACTGCGCACAGAGGTAAGCGAGATGGAACACGGTAACCGTAATAAAAATAGGAGTGCAAGATTTGACTGATAATTATTTCTTTAGACTGAAGATTTATATACATCCATGTATAAAATGAAATGGTACGAATTGCGTAGTGAGGAATCAAAATTGTTAGTTATGTTCATGATAAATACATTGAAACCGGTTGAACTAACAGTTGGCAAATTGACACCACTCAGCTTGGCATACTACTGTTCGGTACGTAAAGTAACTTTTTTTAAGTGACAAATCCAAAAACTTATAATAATGATTAACAGATCATAAAATCATCGGGCGGTTACTTATCAATGTTGCTTGCTATGAAGGATAACGACTAATCAAAACAAACGAAGATACGACTTCTAGCATTAAATAATAATTCAAAATTCTACTTTACCATTGTAGATTACTGAGTGTAATAAATTGGTCTAATTAAATGTCGTTAATCTTGAATTTATTAAAAAAATGGATCAACCGCAATTGCACAAAAGTACTGCACCAAGCGTTGAAAGATGTCACTCTCGAATAAAAAGGCACCAACTCAGAATCCCGTTGCAAAAGTACAAACTCCATTTAAATCAACGTGTGAATTGGTATCTTTTTTTTATTTGGAAGTGACGATGAAATGTCGTTGTACATTAGATGTATTATACCAACCTAGACTGACGTATTTGGACTGCACATTCTTTTTTTCCGCAAGTGCTGGCGAACTATTTGACGTTAAGCGGCAGTGACTTGAATATATTTCCCCGGTTGATTTGCAGTTCGAACGTCTTCGGATAACAAAATATCAAGTATTTGTTATTCGAAGTTGTAATATCTGAAACACATCCATTAACCGCATTAATATATGCATTGTGAGAGTATTTATTCATGTTTCACTATTTTAAAGATTGAATTCTTTGTTTTCTTAATGCTTTATTGTAAAGGTGATCTTTTAGACTTGAAAAAAAAATAAAAAGAATATTTCTGGTGCAAAATGTAGGGGTACAACGTGAGCGTTATCAGGTCTACCTTTTTCTAAGGAATAATCACTGTAATCAACATGATTAGGTATAGTGATTAATTTACAAATACTTATAACTTACTACATTTACGAAAGTTTCTAAAGGAGGAAAATTCAATACCCCGTACTACTTACTGTGCACTAGTAAAAGATAATGGTGGCAATTCAGAAAAATATGAACTATGCACTGTCCACAAATATACTTATGCAGTTATGTAATTCTGCGCGAATGTGCGTAGCTAAATTTAGTCGAGGATGGATGAGCAGGTCACAGCGTTATAATAAATGAAATTCATGTGATATAACTGATGATTAGTCTGAAATTCTTTACTTTAATTGTGCAGATAATTTAAGAATAAAATACTCACTTACAAATCTATACACAAACATTTTTAATGTATTTTAGCGGTATTCTGACAGTTACGATTTATCGCCTCCAAGTCACTGAAAATCAACTAGGTAAGGGTTGATACAATTGACTCTAACAAGCTTTCGTTCGGTACTTATCTCGTGGATTACTTTATGGAATTTTACTTCGATTAAATTAGCTGTAGCCAAGTATCGAATATAGGTCCCGTTCATTTGTTATAGAACTTGATTTTCTTTAGATGATTTAATTAACTATTTGTAAATTTCGACAGGAATCATTTTTTGTATTATTATTTTTAATTTGAAATTAATTTTTAGCTTCTTTCCGATTAAAAGTTCAAATCTATTCGTAATAACTAGCTATTATCGATAAGTAGGTGGTCGAGACCGAACGACCGTGTACAATTTAATGCGAGTGCATCTCCTTCCGGAAAATAATTCGATGCACATAGGGGCTGCAAAGCTCGCCGCAATTCAGTGCATCAGAAACCGCATTTAACGACCTGTAATGGCAGTAGACGACAAAGTTGCTACGGCCAAAGCAGGTAAAGCGATCGTAAAGTTTTCAACTGAATTATCATATGTTATTATATTCACAATTTTATTTATACTGAAGAGCCAGCATTCTTTTCTTTCTGCTTTTCAATGTAGACATTTCTCTATTTTAATATTAGTTCATTTTCACAATAAATTTTAATATTGTTGAAAAATTTGTAATTGCAATAATATTTATTCCAAAATTAGAATACATTACATACTTGTTACACTTTGTTAAATTCAAAAATAATTTGATATGCACAAACAGGATTTGATGAATGTATCGGGATCACACGCATGACGATGTCGGTGATCGGCGTCTGGCCTTTATACGAAAAGAAAGACGTAATGACTTACTGCAAGTTCCTGACTCCGGCCACATTGATGGGTTTCTTCATAGTACTTCCACAAAGTCGAAAAGCAATTCACTCTCGAAACGATCTTACTGAATTGCTTGAAGTGCTAACAATTGCTGTAATAATTCAATCCATCGCCCTAATGAAACTTTTGACATTGTGGTTTAACAAACAAGGTGATTTTCGTATTTTGTATTTCATCTAACATCATTTAACTCTCATGACATTGACGATTGAAAAGAAGATACTATGCGTTTTCGTATTTATTTTATTTCTCACATTTAAGAATTTTTAGAGAGATTTAATCTTGCTGGGCCACAGAAAGGAAAGCTTCATTATTACTACGGGAAAAGCTCTTTTTACGGAGCTTTTCCTATAAAGGTTACAAAGCTTGTGGCTAGCCATCCAAGTTTCAGTCTCTCTGAATCCATAATTAACTGCCTCTTTCACTCTGTCGTACAGAACTAGTGCGTACAAGGTAATGTGCAGATGAGAAAAGAAATGTGCACATCTTAAAATGGATAAACGCAATTTTACTAGAACGATTATACCTTACATTTAAGGAAATTATCAATTTTAGACCAAAATAAATGGTAGAAATTATAAGCTACAATTTTTAGTATAACAATAAATGAAATTTCAGATTTGAAGGAAATTGTTCTGCAAATTTGGAATGACTGGAATAATACAAGTACAGAAGAACAGTTGAAAATGTGGTCAAACTCACGCATGAGCAAGTTCGCAGCCACTTTCTGCATCTCCACGACTGTAGGTTCGACTATTGTTTATGCGGTCGACTACTTAATTGTGTTGCGTTTCATTGTGAATTCTACTGACACACGTCCATTATACCTCAAAGCTATATTTCCCTTCGAAACTGATTACAGTCCAATGCTAGAACTCATCTCCTTCTGTCAATTTACTGGAACTGTTTATAGCTGCTTTGCTTTTTCCTCTTTTGATGGATTTTTTGTTTTCTCCATACTCCATTTTAGTAGTCAATTGTACAATTTGAATAGGAGATTCAAAAAATTAGTAAAGGAGCTTTATAGTCAAAATGTCAAGTTTACAAATCTTCTCGCTGAGATCGTTCAGAAGCATCAGCATTTGATGAAGTAAGTGATGGAATTTACAACTTACAAAATATTCCTAAAAATATTTAGGTACTAAGTTTTAATACTTATAATGTAGATACACAGATATGATTGAGTTCAATTTCAATAAGATGTTTCTTATCCAGATAGTCGCGACGTCGGTCTCTCTTTGTCTCCAAGGATATCAGTTTGTAACGGTAAGGATTTTTAGTTATAAATAAACATATATTTATCATATACATATTAATACTGTTAGTAACTACAGAATGTTGAAGATTATTACTCAAGACGGCGAAAAACCCTGGGGAAACTTAATGTTTATTTTTGTATTCACAATTGCGAATCTTATCAGCCTGTTCATGTACTGTTACATATCAGAAATAATTCGTAATGAGGTAAGATTTGTGATTATAATTTGATAAAATTTATACAATATTATTTCTTTTTTCTAGAGCCAAAGCTTATTTTTGGCAGTATATGAAACTCAATGGTACTTACTGTCACCAAAAGACTCAAAAGTAATAGTTATTTTAATGAGACGGTTTGCGCTACCAGTCGAAATAACTGTTGGAAAATTCACAGCATTTTCGTTAGAATATTTTGCTTCTGTAGGTAACACTTAGCTACTAGTAACGTATCTTACTTAATTTTATTTTTATATTGCAATTTTAATATTATCTTTTTAGGTTCTGAAAACCTCGTTAGGTTATTTATCGGTTCTTCTTGCAGTTAGACAAAAATAAATAATTGAAAGACAACTAATTTGAATATATTAATTAATTTTAAAAAATAATAGAGAAATTTATTAATTTTATATAGAATAAAATATATGTTTCTACTTCTGATATATTTCCAAAAGTCTAATGATTTTACTTTCCCAGGATCTTGAATCCTAGAAAATCGTCATATTTGGTTCCGCAATGCAGAATCTAACCGAACGGCAAAAGATTGTCTGGAAATCTGCTTTCCAGTACCGAGTACATCCACCAATTGGTTAAGTTGATTGTAAGCTAAGTACATTAGCAATTGACTAAGTGATTGAGTGCAATTGGGATGTAGAAATCTCCTTGTTTCGGCTTTATATCTAAACTATGTGATCCTGCCATCTATGGAAGCTGATGAACAGTGAAACGTGCCATCCTGTATGAAAGAGGAATCACGATAGTCAAAGCCCTTCGCTGTTCTATATAAGCAGCCCCGAACTTTCTTCGATTCAATTGCAGATCATCCTTTGGAAAAATTTGATCGATTTCTCGAGGTCACGGCCTTTTACTTTTCATTATTTGTTCCTCTTCAGAACAGCCTGCTTTAACACCTTATTTGATGCTTTGTTGGTAATCAGCCTCGTAATTGCAGCTGTAAAAGAGAAATTGAACTCTTGTTGTAACCTAGATAGCTTTATGAGAATTTACTCTTGGAAAAAGTGCATCCTCGATATTCAGCACCGTTTCATTTTTCGGCACTAATTGTTTGATCAGATCCAAGAACTCGTATAGAGTATACGAAAAGTTTAGTTTACAAAAATATTTAGATGAAATTAGTCATTTACCTTCATTCATTTGACGCTTCCTAATCGTGAGAGACTCTAACTAACACATTCAGGTTCACTTTAAAAAACGCCAACTTAGCGGTAATGCCTTAATTCTCGTTTAATTTCATTTTTAAATTCAATTTCATTTAAATTAAAGTTACTCATCATTGTCATGAGTCGAACGATAAATCCTATTGAAATCACCGTAGGTAAATTTGTAGCGTTTTCTAATCACTTAATCAATCGAATTATTTAAAATAGTTTACTGCTTTGTGAAGATCCTCAAAACTTCGGCAGGGTATTTGTCAGTGTTACTTGTATTGAAAGATCGCTTCTAAATTAAAATCCTAATAAATAATTAAGTTGTGTATAACTTATAGGTAAAACACCCATATTTTACATAAAATCATTAAAAGAATAAACTTTTTATTTAATAAACCACGTTTCCTCTTGATTTCACGAATTATTTCGGTAATAATTATTTTTCTTTTGTTAAAAATTTCATTGAAAATTAATTTATTTTTATAAAAATTAAATATCACTTCACTTTTCTGTCCATTCTCATCGGACGCAGTCATATCTCCGAATAAGAAAATTTATTTTGGTCTCACCGCAACCGTAACTCAAAACATTTTATACTGAGAAAAGAAAAAAATGAGAGGGAGGGACGTTCTAAAGTTCTCCCGCTTTTTTATGCAAGTCCCTCCTGCTTTTTTTACAGAAATGCAGAGCATGCGCCGTTTAAACGGGTAGGCGAAAGTTTGTAATATTTCATCGATACTCACTCCGTTTTTTAGTTCTTCAGAGTTAACTGGTCGGTATATCGCGATGAATAAAAGCAATGGTAGCTATTTAAAAACCATTTTATATTCAAATCATAAAGCTAATTAAAAGATTGTAAATCAACATAAAATCACATGATTATAAAAAATTTTAATTTTTATATTTATTTTGGAAGTTTATTATTCTTCTTCTATGATCTTATTTTAGAGTTTTTTAATTGAAACTTGTCATTATCACACCTCTGTAAAAAAGAGGAGAGTTTAAATTAAGCATTCATATTGCATCAAATCTTATTTCAACACGTTTATTTTTAAATAAAAAAATTAAACAGCCTTAATTGATATTTTCCACCAGGCTTTTTGTACGCATTTGGCGTATGCCGTACGACACTGACGATCTCCGGTTTGTGGAGTGAGACCCATTTTACGGAAGCTAAGAAATTTTTAACGACGATTATTTTCACCTTAAACATTTTTGTAATTGTTACATTCATCAACGTAGCGCAAACGGTGAAACTCTTCATGATATGGGGCGACTTCGACGAGATGAATCAGATTATCTCAACTGCTGATTTCTCGATAGGCATCGTCGTAGTAAAAATGTTCATTTTTCGAGGCTACAGAACAGGTACTTTCTCAATCTATCGTATCTCACTTTTGTAACTATATAAATCAAAATGACTACGGATTATTATTTTTAATAAATATTTTACTTGCATCTATGTGCAACGAGATCATTGAAATTTAAAAGTGCATTAGTTTTGCTGATGAAATGAACAATTAGTTTGAACTTATCAACCCAAAAGTAAAATTTAAATTAAAAAACTTTATGGAAATTTCTTATACGACTTTTTGCGAATTAAACGAGTGATCGAAAGTAATATCACATACGTGAGGTATGGTATAACCATTAGAATGACAAATCTCATAAAACAGCCAAAATGAGTCAGTATTTCTGATGAGTTTACCTACAACGATATCAAATTATTATTTAAATACTGAAATTGTAAATAAAGGCACTTTACCCGCTTTGTATGCATTACAAGCCCTGGCACCGCTGATAGAGTTCGCAAAGCAGGACTGGTCAGACGTGCATAACCCAAGCGAGTTG
The DNA here is from genome assembly GCA_900480045.1 of Eurytoma adleriae. NCBI lineage: Eukaryota > Metazoa > Arthropoda > Insecta > Hymenoptera > Eurytomidae > Eurytoma > Eurytoma adleriae. Next base: position 14,859 of record UXGC01000835.1, read on the forward strand.
GAGACGATGGAGGCAAATTCTCGCACATCCAACTGGATCTATATCGTGTGTCTGATATTGGGCAACTGCTCCGTGAATAGCTACACGCTACTACGCGTTGGCCAGGAGCTCGACATTTTTCCAGGTCCACCAGTGAAAAAGTTACCTCTGTTCGACGCTTACTTCCCTTACAACGACAGTCGGAGTCCAGCTTACGAGATCACCTGGTTCATGCAGTACATGGGTGCGTTCCTAGGGAACATGGCCTTCACTGGTTCCTATTGTCTATTTGTTGCACTGATGATGCACTTGTGCAGTCAGTTCAAAATCCTAAAGAATAGACTTATTGCAATCGTCGGCGAGAACAGCAGTACCGATTTCCAAGAAAAGCTTCGGTTGATCGTAGAACGGCATGAGAGTCTTATCAGGTGTGTCTAAAAATACAAGGGTAAGTGTCGTTAATTTAACTTTCTTTTCTCATAGTGGATTTATATCGTGAAAAGGTACGCTCAGGTGGTTGAAAAAATTTACAACAGGATGTTCCTCGCCGAAATCCTTTCGAGTACCATCCAGATGTGCACTCAATGGTTTATGCTGGTAACCGTATGTATTTACTTTATTTATATGTTAATAACATTTTCGTACTTGTGCATAAACCCATTTATTATGACGGCTGAAAGGAAAAGGCTGCTAACTCCGAAAGCTGAAGGTTGAAAAAGATGTTACCATACGAATTTAATAAGTGAATTAAGGTTTTTGGAGTGCATTCCAAGTTAGCGTCTTCTTCAACCGATTTCTGAATTTCCTAAAAAATAATTTAGTGTAATAATAACTTAAGAATGTTAATCAGAACTTTTAAAAACTTTAAATCAGCATGGTTGAAATTTCATAGTGCACGAAGCTACTTTTAGTTATTAGCGTGTGACAAATTTCCAAAAAAACTAATAATATTTGAAATGCAGCTCCTCAGCAGTATCCAAGGAGGTTTTCCTTACCTTCAAGTGATTTTTCTGTTAATATTTACAATGCACAGCGGATTTCACTTATTTGCTTGTTGCTATACAGCAGAACGAATGCAAAATGAGGTGATTTTATCGAAAACTTGTTCAAAATTTTCAAATAAAGAGTACAAATAAATTTTTTTTTCTTTTAGAGCAGCGCTATTTTTGAAGCTGCCTACGACTGCGACTGGTTCATGTTGCCACCTCAAAAGGCTAAACTACTGATGGTTGTAATGCAACGTTCCAGGATTCCTTTGCAAGTGACAGCGGGAAAAGTTTTTATATTCGGCATGGAGCTTTACGCAAAAGTATTCTTCCTTTTTTTCTACAACTACTCATTTTTCACTGTTTAATGTAACAAATTTCAGATCCTGAAGACTGCCGGAGGATATCTATCATTACTTTTAGCTGTTAGAGACAGATTAGTTGATTAGTTGACTATTGGCTGGTTCAGCATTTATAATGTATGAAGTGTCAAACCAATCTAATTAATTATTGTGTCGCGAAATACGATTTTTTATTTTTATCCCAGGTATTTTTTATTAACGTATAAGATCGTAATATATGTACATGTAAAATGCAACACTTAACAGAGAATAAATTAAGTTTAATGCAATTTTCTCAAAATAGTTTAATATTTAAAATTTTAATTAAGTAAATTATTATATCAATAATAATTAATCGTCGATAATGGTCACGAATTTCACATAATAAAAGCATTTTTTAACATCATCAAATTATACTTTTTATATTAAAATTAATAATATTAAAGAATTTCAACTTGAACATATACTTATCGATGATTCTTGAAAATTGTATATAAAAAAGAACCAATTTAACCGCACTAAACCCGACAAAGTAATAAGGTTTTAAAGAAACTGCTATACCCGCATAAGAGATATTGAAAATGCACGGGTCGTAAAATGAGCGATCGCCCCCAACTCCCTTTTTTCGCAAACTTTTTCCCCTTCGATTTTTCGCTTTAATCGAGCATGCGCCGACGCAAGTCGCTAAAAATAAAAGGATCGTCTTGCGGCACATGACGCTCTTCTTATATAGTGTTAAAAAAGTACGCGACACGCGAACCTCGTTATGCACGGTGAAGAAGGTATAGAGAATTAATATTCGTACTTTAAAACTCCGATTTCTAAATAAACACAATCAAAATGTAGAAAGAAATTATTTAAAAATTTAAAATATATTCTTTCAACTCGACAATCGAAAATACAATCAATTATTAATATAATTTGTTGTCAACAATCGTGTGCTGCAATTACTAATGGAAAGTATCTAAAGATTATGTTTTTTATTTCACTTGCTCCCACAATTTTTGAGTAATCTTTACATACTGTCTTATTAAAAAATAATAAACACAAAATTGTCGTATAAACTTGCAGTTTTTTTTTCAACAACCAATTTATCCATTCAAAAGCACAGATCCTGATACTATAACTAAAGTACAATAAAGGTTTTGATTATGCTTTCACCACTTGCCGCACAAATTTGGGAGTCGTGGGATTGTGGCCAAGCCTACACGATCGGAAAAACAAAAAATTTGTTTCTTCCGCCCTTTTCTTCTTGTCATTTTTAATTATCATCACTTTTGTCAACGTGGCGCAAACAGCAAGGCTAATTACAATTTGGGGAGAATTGAACGAAATGACTGACAATATATCAACGGCTAATCTACCGATCGCGGTGGTGGTGTTCAAGATGATTTTGTTTCGGAGCCATAGAGAAGGTACATTATTCAGACTATACAGATTAGAGAATTAATTTTAGACAACAACAAAATTATACAATCCTTTTATTAGGTTCCGGTAATATTTTTTTTACGCGTTATTTAAAAATTTGGCATTGGAGAAAATTGATATTGATAATATTTACTGTTTTTATCTGTTTTAATTGATATATTTAAAATTTCTTAGTAAATCATAAATTATCTAATCTATCTTATTTAGCACAGAGCACTATTATTGTTGTTTTAATCATAATGCAGATAAAAATTTATTGCTATAAACAAACATCAACTAAATAACAGTAGATTTATAGAAAATGCGATTGTACTTATACTACTAACGGGATGAAAGCATTGCAGAGATTGCTAGCTTGTGCGCTAGAGGACTGGCAGATAAACAAGAGCCCAGCAGAGATGACCAACATGGTCAAGAGTGCGAAACTAACGCGCAAGATATCTTGGATCTGCGTGGTACTAGGTGTCGGTTCGGTAAACGGGCAACTCGCAGTCAGACTCAGCCAGGAATTAAATATTCTTCCAGGACCACTAGAGAAGCGGTTACCCATGCTGAGCTCACAATTTCCGTATGACTACAAAATCACACCTTTTTACGAGGTATGCTTTCTTTGTTTTCTTGCAAATATAGAAAAACGTTAAATAAATGTCAACATATATGTATTTCATTATAGATAACATGGATACTTCAGTACGCTGGTGCTGCTCTAGCAACATTCGTTTACTCTGGAGTTTACTGCCTCTTCGTAGGTTTAGTATTGCACTTGCGCGGACAGGCTGCCAACCTAAGTCTCAGCTTGGAAGGACTAGGTACGGGAAAATGGAACAGCAGAGACGTGTTAGGAATGGAGTTCAGGAACAAAATCCGTGGTATCGTAAGCCGTCACGAATATCTAAACAAGTACGCTATTATGAATATATGTTCTTTTATGATTCAGCTGCATATTTTTTATTTAATTTTAAAGCAAGACTGAAATAGTCTACCACTGCCTTTCAGTCACGAGCCTGAGCCTTTGAAGTCAATTGTTATACCTTTAGATCCATTGGTGCACCAAATGATCGAGGAAGTAACCGTTCCGCAGTCATCCTCACGGGTCCTATTTCCTTACAACCCTTGAATATGTTCATAAAGTTTTTACCAGAACCGTTTTCCCAGGACTGACGGATAAGTCCATCTCCCTATACCGTGCCTCTACCACACAAGTGCGAATTACTTTATTACCCTCCACGTATGGAGGAATCATGAGTGCAGTCACTGAAACATTAAAAAGCAAATTAATGACTGCACTAACAAAAAATGTATTAATGGAATATTTGTTATAATTTATTGCATTTCAATAAGTGACTAACTGCTTCAATTGTGGAGTCCATTTTTTTAAATGTTTTTCAATTTTTCTTCAACTTTTTAGATTTGCAGTAGATGTTGAAAACATATTTAATAAAATGTTTCTTGCTGAAATACTATCGTGTACAATACAAATCTGTTTACAACTATTTCTTCTAGTAACAGTAAGTAAATTCACTAAAAACCAGTAATATTTACAATATTCATTTCTTAAATAATGTGGACTGTCTTTGTTCAAATTAAAAAAAAAACTCGAATAATCCTAAAAAGTCAAGACATCATTGATAAAGGAGAGTCTCTTATCCTAAACAGGAAATGATTGGCACGATTGGATAATTCGAAACCATTTTAACTCCAATTAAAAAACTATATATTTTGACAAAATTTATTGAACTATATTATCGGATCCTTCAAAATTGATTTTTCATTTGTGATAACGGAAGATAACTGGTATAAATAAATCTGGATAAACTAGAACTAAATTTAAAAAAAAATATAGCACTATTCTTTTTTAAAAGCAGGGTAGATTCAAAAACATTAAATAATTATATTTTAATAATTGTAAATTTTAGTTCCTCTCTGACAAAGACAAAGGTTTACCCATTCTTCAAATATTATTTATGATGATATACGTCATGCACGTTGGGACGCACGTATTCATTTGTTGCTACGTATGCGATAAGCTGCGAGATGAGGTACTACATTCGAATTCTATGTTACTTATTAAATAATTTAATTATAATTAAACTAGTATCTTTTTAACAATAGTGTTTTCAATTCATAATCTTAATTCACCAAACTGTTCAGTTATCAGAGTAATTTTATTTTATTTTTAAATAATATTCATCCAATTTTTACAGAGTTTATCTATTTGTGAGTCTGCCTATAACTTCCAATGGTATAATTTACCAGCAAATGATGCTAAAATGCTGATATTGATAATGCTTAGAGCGGAAAAGCCTCTGCAGGTGTCAGCTGGAAAATTTTGTCACTTTTCCGTGCGGTTATATACGCAAGTACGATTAATACAAAATTAATTTCATTACCGCGTTATCTGAAAATTAAGAATAGGTAAAAAATCATGAATGTAATATTTCAGATAATTAAAACCTCTGGAGGCTACTTGTCAATGCTTTTGGCTGTACGTGACAGGATAAACTCCTAAAATTATTGGAATTCATAATTTTTTCTTTTTATCGAATAAAGTTATTCGTGAAGAATAAAATTAGATTCTATATTTCCAATTGCTTTCATTCATAGGTTTCAAATTATCGAAATAAAGCGTAAATGCGGTTTTCAACTCACTATGCATCAGTAAAAACTTCTTTAGCTTTCCACGAAGCACTGAAAATTTCTTGCGGTTATAAAAAGGTCGATATCGAACCTTGTAAAGCATTTTATAACTTTCGAATAAAATGAATTCAGGAAGAGGAAACTAAATTGAGTGGAAGAATAAAACTTTTACTTTTTATTTCAAGTAGTACGTTGTTCTAACTTTTAAAAAAATTAAACTTCTTTACGGAAAAAATTTTAAAAATATTTTCATAAACTCATTATTCATATTATTTTAAACGTATGTAAATGTCTATTCAATTTGGAATGTATGCAACGTACGTATGTTATATTTATAACAAATTAGGAGTTCACGTTTTCTGTATTCATTCGAACGCAAAGAAATGAACTGGAGTGTTTTCCGTCAATGCGTTTGACTTACCTCCTGCTTTTGCAACCGTGGGGAGCATGCGCCAACGTAAAGAAACTTTTGAAGATAACTTGCAGCTCATTTTGACTCAGTCTGTTCGAAGTATTCGAAAAAGAAGGATCGATGGATAACGAGAAGGGTGCTTTTTTATTAACTTGCTAAGAAATTTATTCATCCTTTTTGATATTTTAATATGTTTTAAACATGTTTTAAAATTAAATTTTGTTTTTAAGTGTAAATAAAACAAATACTGGATGATAAGTAAATAATTTTTCTTCTAGGATTTCTACATGCTTTTAGTTTGTGCGGAATGTATCTCACAGTAGTAGGATTATGGCCATCTCTAAAAGATTCCAAGTACAATGACATTCTTTCTCTTATACGCTTCACCATTATTGTAACGGGCATCATTACGTTCAATAATATCGCGCAAACTGTGAAACTGATAATGATATGGGGAGACTTGGATTTGATGACAGACAACATATCAACATCGAACTTACCCGTAGCTGTAGTGGTGTTTAAAATGTTTGTGATATTAAGTCACAAAAAAGGTACTTCTTCAATTTCTTAACACACTTAGCTGAGAGTTATATTGACGATTTTCATTATTATTAGACATAAAACCGTTGATACTATTCGCGAAGAAAGATTGGTCTAAGCCTTTATCATCGAAGGAAGCTGAAAACATGTGGTACAATGCGAAGATTACGAGGAAAATGTCTATCACATGCACGTGTCTAGGAGCTGGTACAGTCACCGGTCATCTGATCATGAGGATGTGTCAGGAACTGGGCCTTATGCCAAGCAGGGCTACCCGCCAGCCACTACTTAGCTCTTACTTTCCCTTCGACTACAGACCTAGTCCTATATACGAGGTATTAAATGCTAGAGAAAGATTCCGTCTTGAACTAAAAGACTCACGTATTGAATTCCCTAGAATATTAAATAAAAAATCTGTTAATAAATTATAAAACCATTGGTGTACCTACATATTTTAATTTAATTATTAAGGAATTCAAGGTCTGAAATGCTAGGATTTCAGATTTTTTAAACGAAATCTAGGAATTAATTTTTATAATTTAAATAATTTTTATTTAAATAATTAGATATATTAATGATAATGTACACGTTAATGTAATTATACTAAATGTGAACACTGATGCAGTTGACCTGGCTAGTACAGTACGTTTGTCCTGCTTTTGCAACCTTTGCCTACACGGGCACGTACTGTCTCTTCGTTGCTCTGATGCTGCACCTTTGTGCACAGTTTGCAAATTTGAGAGAACGTGTTGAAAGGCTCGTCACTATCAACAAGACTGCTGACGAATACCGTGCCAGTATAGTCGAAATCGTCGAGCGTCACGATAGTCTTAACAGGTTGGTCCTATTAATACCTAAGGTATCTTCAATGGTTTCATCTTTTGAAGCCTATTTTTAAAATCGTTAACTAACATATTTTGTTTTTGAATACAAAGAACTGTAAAGATTATTTAAAATTTTTAAAGCTTTGCAGGCGTGATCGAAAAGACGTTTAATTCAATATTTCTCGCTGAAATTCTTTCCTGCACTGTTCAATTTTGTTTGCAGGGATTTCTTTTGGTGACTGTAAGTTTAAAGATAAGGAAAAAAAGATCAAATGTATCAACACTAAATAAATTACGAATTTTTCAGGCTTTCGGACAAGGAGCGGGTGTACCTGTTCTCCATCTTCTTTTTATGACCATTTACATTATGCACGTAGGGGTGCACCTGTTCATGGCCTGTTACGTGTCCGACAAATTACAAGATGAAGTAGGCTTATTATACATATTTGTAAATATATACTAAATCTAATTATTTATTTATACTTTTAAAGAGTTCATCCATTTCTGGAGCGGCGTACAATTGCACTTGGTACAATTTAACGCCAAAGGATGCTGCTTTGCTAATCATGCTGATGAATCGGTCTGAAAAAACCCTTCAAGTGACTGCGGGAAACTTTTGCGTATTCTCTATGAAACTCTACGCTCAAGTGCGCATATTCTTTATTATTTATTATATACTTTTCGCAAAATTGAATGATGCTATTTACTTTTAGATTTTCAAGACTTCAGGAGGATATTTGTCAATGCTGCTAGCAGTTAAAGATAGAATAGCATAATTAGCATTTAACAATTTTTATTTACTATCGCGAATGGTTTCAATCATTCCTGATTTTAGTCTATAATAGTTTATAAGATGTTTTTTATGAAGCAAATGAACCTGGTTAAAAGTATCTATGTTGATAAAATGAATTCTACATGGATTCCACATGATTTTCATGCATGGATTCATGTGAAATCCATGAGGAATCCTGACCATACACAAACGTATTTTCTACTAAGAAATGAACAGTGTTTTGCTAGTCATTGTAAAGAATTATGTAAGACACATAATACAAAAAAATGAAAGTAGTAAAATTTTCCGTTTTATTTACCTTGTTCATACCATCGTAACAAATATGGTCAAATATGTAGTACTAGTAGATATTAGTGTTGATACAAAATATTTCACTATAATTTTAATGTTTCAGATCATTCTTCAAAACATTTTTTTTATGTATAATATTAATTAATCACAATTACAAAAAAAATTACTAATTTATTATTCTATCATTCTTTTATATTGAAAGCAGTTATTCGTGAAATACAAAATTAGACCTTAAACGGTTCCAAGAACTTCATTTCCGTATTTCAAGTTATCATGGCATTTTTCTTTCAGCTAAAAGTTATTCCGTCAAGTCTAAAGTTAGGCTTCAAAGGTATATCCAATTATCTTCCTCCCTATATTTCAAATTATCGAATGAAAGCGCACATGCTATTTTCGACTCACGATCCGTAAAAACTTCTTTTAACTTTCTTCTCTACACTTCGAAATTTCTTGCGGATATAGCAGGGTCGATATCAAACTATGAAAAAAAAATTTGCAACTTTGTAATGAAATTAATTCTGGAAATGAAATCGATATTACGTGGCATAATAAAACTATTACTTTTTATTTCAAGCCTTGTCTTTGAAACTTTCCGAAAAAAATTAAACTTCATTCAAGGAATTATTTAAAAAATTTAAATAAAGGAAATTAAATGGAATTCTAATTAATTGGATTAATTTTAAATATGCACATTGTTTTTATTCACATCTTAATTACACGTAATGTCGATATAGTTTATTAGATGTTCACATTATCTCTATTCATTTGAACGCAAAGACATGAACTGGTGCATTTTCCGTCAATGCATTTGACTTACCACCTGTTTTTGTAACCGCGGGGAGCATGCGCCATCGTAAAGAAACTTTTGAAGATAACTTGTAGCTCATTTTGACTCAGTCTGTTCGAAGTATTCGAAACAGAAAGATCGATGGATAACGAGAAAGGTGCTTTTATTAACATGTTTTATAAGTAAATTAGTCACTTGTAATATTCTTTTCAATATTCAAATACGTTTTAAACCTATTTTTAAAATTTTATTTCGTTTCGTTAATAATTGTTAGTTATTTAAAATATTATTTAGTAACAATTTGTTTCCTTTAGGATTCATTCACGCTTTTGGTTTGTGCGAAACGTATCTCATATTAATAGGATTATGGCCCTCATCAACAAGTTCAAAGTGTAGCGAGATTATTTCTCTTCTGCGTTTCACCGTAATAACAATAATTATCGTCGCGTTCATTAATATCGCACAAACTGTCAAACTAATATCAATATGGGGAGATTTGGATACTATGACTGACAATATATCAACGGCAAACTTACCCATAATCGTGGCGGTGTTCAAAATGTTTGTCTTTTTAAATCACAAGAAAGGTATTTCTTATATCATTTAATGCATTTCAGCTGTATAATGCAAACTTTATTATTATTAGATCTAGAACCGTTGATACTGTTCGCGATGAGGGATTGGTGTAAACCATTATCATCGCAAGAAGCGGAAAACATGTGGAAAAATGCGAGAACTGCACGTAAAATGTCCCTAACATGCACGATTCTAGGAGCTAGTGCAGTCAACGGACACCTGGTCATAAGGATATGCCAAGAACTGGGAATCATCCCGAGCAAGGGAGAGGCCCGCGAGTCTTTTGTCAACTCGTACTTTCCCTACGACTACAGGCCTAGTCCTTTGTACGAGGTACCAAATGCAATAATGCATGGTGAAGCTAATATTTTCTTTTAATTTCATTAATATTGGTAAATAATAATTAACTCGATAATTAGATAATGTCCAGTACTATCCTACCTTAGAAAGAAAAACTGCACGTTAAACATTCTTTTTACGCTTTCTCATCGTGTCCTTAACTTAATTTAATATCAAAGACTATCCTAGTTAGATCTATCTAATTGGAGTTAAATTTTAATATATTTTATTAAAAATCTACAGCAGACGATTGCATTTACAGACGCGCAAAAGTACGTACTAAATTTGAACAAATGCTTCAGATAACTTGGCTACTGCAGTACGTTGGCGCAGCTCTAGCAACATTTGCTTACACTGGAATTTATTGCCTCTTCCTTGCTCTGATGCTGCACCTTTGTGGACAATTTGCAAATCTGAGGGAACGAATAGAAAGGCTCGTCATCATCGACGGCACTGCTGACCAATATCGTGCAGGTGTCGTCGAAGTCGCCCAGCGTCACGAGAACCTTAACAGGTTGGTCTCATTAATAGGTACCTAAGGTACAAAGAATTTGCCATCGTCTACGAATTTTAATTCGAAGAATTTTTAATATTAATTTATCGTGATTTTTAAATACATGTAGAATATTTTTTACGCGTTTTAAAAGTGTAATAAAATATAATTAATAAAATATATTTCGTTACCTCAATTAAATTTTTTAAAGATTTGCACGAGAGATCGAAAAAACATTTAATCCAATGTTTCTCGCTGAAATGATTGCCTGCACTATTCAATTTTGTATGCAAGGATTCCTTCTAGTGACTGTAAGTGCAGTTCAAATACACACAATTTTCAAATAATGAATAATAGAAGTTTTCGATACAAATGAGTGTAACATCCGAATGAAGTTTGAGAATAATTTTTGGCACATGTGTCGAATAATATTTTATAACACAACAGTGTAAAATGCTGATTAAACTACCGTACCTTTGCGACATTTTTTTGAAAATCTTAATCAGCCTTATCGCACTTGTATCGAAAAGAAGTATCAGAACATTAATAAATTATGAAATTTCAGTTGAGCTTTGGAGAAGGAATGAGCTTACCTATTCTCAATCTTCTTTTTATGGTCGTTTACGTGATGCACATAGGGATGCATCTGTTCATCTGCTGCTACGTCGCCGACAGGTTACAAGACGAGGTTTGCTTACCGTGTTTAAAGATAAACATCAAATCCACATATGTAATATCAATTTTATTATACAGAGTTTAGCTATTTCTGGAGCAGCGTACAATTGCAAGTGGTACTATTTAAAACCACAGGATGCTGTTTTGTTAATAATGGTGATGCGACGATCCAAGAAAGCTCTTCAAATCTCTGCCGGAAACTTTTGCGTGTTCTCTATGAGACTTTACGCTCAAGTACGCGTAATCTTTTTTGCATTTAACATTATTACTTAAAAATTAAAACATGCGATTGAATTTTAGATTTTCAAAACTTCTGGAGGATATTTGTCGATGCTGCTAGCAGTTAAAGATAGAATAACATAATTAATTTTACAGTTTAAAGGTTGCGGAATCAAATTTTATTTTTAGATACGGATGGTTTTTATCTTCTATAAACAGTTAAATAAATTTTAAATAATACTCTTTATATTTTAATATATTTCACTGTATTACTTTAATACATCGAACTAGATCCGACAGTAACAAGTTACAAAGTTGTGCATTTGTAGCAGATGTCATGAACAATGTTTCGCCGCAAGTATGTAACATGCGCAATACAAAAAAAAAGGAAAAAAGAAACTTTATCGTTTCATATACATACCTTATTCAGATCGTCGAACCAAACGCGGTAAAGTGTATTTATTTATGCATAACAAGCATAAAGGCACAATTTCAGATACTATGTAGCAAGCAGGTTTTATTTTGTGTAATATCATAATGTAATTGAATCTACTGTAAGAATTCATATTAATCCATAAGGAACTTTAAATTTGTCATAAAAAGATAGAGTTATTTTAAAAATAAAAAATAATAAATTAATTGTAAATTAAAAATTTAAACGCAATCTGTGGTTTACTTTGCATGCTTGCGATTTGCAAGTAGCATGAGCATCTTATTATCTTCATTAATAAAGATGCCCCTCTGGATTTCTTTGAAGCTTTTCTCACAGAGCATGCGCATATAACAATATAAAAAATGAGCTTCCCACCGATTCAGTGCTCGTGAAGTACTGTACCAGTGAACACAAATGGACGGCCACAAAGGTGCTAAGTTACTTTTAACATGCCAGATTATTATAAAATTATTTTTTCTGTAAACATGAATAAATTAATTTCTTATGATTTTAAGAAACTGCTTATCATGAAGTTTATCAATTATTTTTACAATTTCACAGTTACGAAAATGAAAAGTACCTACTTTAAAACAATCGAATGGCGTTAAATTAAATGAAAAATTTATTCGGTTAAAATAATTTATCAATAATTATGCTACTATAATCATTTTTCTTACTGTTAGCATTTGAATTCGTCTTTAGACTGAGTTACGTGTGTCTTCGATGCATCGGCGCATGGCCGGAGCCACATTCAACGTTGATGGCAAAAATATTTGCCGAATCCCTTCATTTCTTCTGTCTAGCCACACTCGTGATATTTGTGAACTTCATGCAAACGGCCCAGCTGATAATTTACTGGGGCAATTTGGACATGATGACCAACGTTCTTTCTACGGCCGATTTACCAATAGCCAATGTAACTTTTATGATGATCAAATTTTGGCGCAGGCGACAAGGTACATCATTTCAAGTTTAAATTCCCCTTTTTAATATAATAATTTACAAATTTTTTAATTTTAAAGTTTCAGTTTAAAAATCCCTCAAACTAACTTTGTTAATTCCAAGACAGTATCAACAATCAGTTTTAATTTCGAATTTCTTTTACACGTATATATTTTTTTATTTAATTCAGTAAACTTCGTAAGTTCGCATACAAAAATAAGCACAGTAAACTTCTTTTCTCCCTCAGTGATTTAGTAAAACTATTAATTTCACCACTAGTGCTGAGGGACCTGGTGGCCACGGTGCGAGCGGACTGGCTGCGCCCGAAGAGCCCCGAGGAGACCGAGCTGATGAACGCGAGCGCGCGCACCGCTCGCCTCCTCGCGCAGATCTGCGTGAGCCTGGGCCAGGGCGCGTGCCTCTTCTACCTGGTGGTGCACCTGTACCTGCGGCACAGCCTCGGCGCCGAGGCCTCCCGTATGCTCTACCTGCAGGCCTACGTGCCGTACGACTGCCAGCGCACGCCGCACTACGAGCTCACCTGGGTCTGCCAGTGCCTGAGCACCTTCATCAGCACCGCCGGATTCATCGGCTTCGAGAGCTTCTTCGTCGTCGTCGTGATGCACGTGTGCGGCCAGCTGGGCTTCTTGCGCCACCGGTTGCGCCGGCTCAACGAGCTCGGCGAGAAGGCTGACTGCTTGAGGGAGGAGATAGCGTCTATTGTCGAGCAGCACAACAATCTGTACAGGTGAGTGTTCTGAGGTGCACTCCGAATGCTGTGTATTATTATTTTTAAAATATTTTTATGTAGCAATACTCACACTGTAAAAAATAAATAGGAAAATTTGATGTAAACGATTTGAGGTGGAGGAGATTTTGGAAACACGAGAAAAATTACCATAATCCCTGGAAAAATTACAATTTTTTAGAGCAAAATTTGCCACTTTTATGACGATTTAGATTATAAAAACTGTAATGTTTGAAAAATTGTGATAATTTTTATTATTTTTCAAGTCTCCTCCAGCTATAAGAAATATAGTACATTTTCCTAATATTATTTTTTCAGTGCTCTCTCGTAGCACATATATTGGGTTTAAAGAATCTGAATGTATATTTAATCGTTCGTATTTAACGAAAAAAGATTATTGTATAAATGTTTTTGTACTAACAGAATTACTACTGAAATAGAAGAGATTTTCAACGCTGTGAACCTCGTGCAACTGATAAACTTTACTATAATTTTTTGCTTACTTGGATTCAGAGCAGTTACGGTATACAAAATCATCATTTATCGCCCACTATTATAACAATAAGGATCGCATACATAATTTTCATTTTCAAATATTTTATATAGATGATTTCTGATCACGATGGGACAGTACTTGAAGCTATTTTTGTCGTAGGCTTTTTTACGTACTTGTCGAGCAACTTATTTATATGTTGTTATGTTGCAGAGCAACTTCGCGCAGAGGCAAGCTTACCAATGAATAAAATAAAAATATTCTAAACAATTACAAAATAATTTGTATCTTTTTTGATAGAGCACGGCTGTAGAATTTGCAACGTATGACAGCTGTTGGTACAACATGAAAACGGAGGAAGTGAAATCGCTTATTTTCATTTTAATGCGGACGAAGAAACCTTTCGAAGTGACAGCTGGAAACTTCTTTATTTTCTCGTTGGACACTTTCAGTGCTGTAAGAAGCTAGTCTACAAATTTTGATTTAATTATTTATTTTTTTCATCACAATATTACTACTTTTTAATAAAATTTTCAGCTAATGAAGACATCCGCCAGTTACATGTCGGTTTTAATAGCTATGAAAAATAAAGACGACGAATGATATTGAATTTTTCAAATCAGATAACAATAATTTCTTTGTAAACAATCATTCTAATAATTGAAAATACGATAGCTAAAAAATAACATTTTCAGCTTACCTCAACATTCTCAACGATATTCATTTTATAATAAATTCAATTTCAAGCGACAGATTTTACAAAAGGTCAACATTTCATAATACATAAAAGTAAATTCCACACAAGCAGTAAAATCAGCAAGAAGTAATCTCTTCGCTTGTTCCGCAACAATGTCACACACCCCTATAGGCTTTCTACGAGTGCCAATCGACGACCCCCTCCTACACCTGCATTCTGTTCTAATAAATTAAGCATTCTCTGCGGGAGCACGCGACGATTTCCCTTACTTCTAGGTTTTTTTTACGAAGAACGTCTTGTACGTATCATATGTATTTTTATCACACTGTTTTGCTGGCAGTATTACGGGAAGTGGAAATCGACGCTCGATGGAAGGTAGTCATCCAGATGTAATTGCACCTAACACAAAAAAAGTTCTGGAATCTCACGAAGAAGAGAATATCTTCAGAGAATGACAATCACTGATTTTTATCTAACTATTCTTAATTTAAATCATCATACTTCACAGACAGAATAACATTTATTCTCAACGTACAATAAATTGATACAAATTTAAATTAATTGTTACAAATTTAAATTAATTGATACAAATTTAAAAGAATAAAAATTATAAAATGCACAAAAAAGAAATATCGTCATGATCCTTATATATTTAAGTGAAGAAAAAAAATCGAATGTATTGATAAGAAGTTAAAAAGAAAGCCATGTTCGTTAGGGCCAAGATCCGCTTTGAGATACAGTTACTTGTGCCTGAGCCTGGTAGGCATTTGGCCGGAGAAGAAAAGCTCACGATTTCACGCATTCGTGTCAAACGTCGCTCTGACCTGTGCCGTGATCTTCAACTTTTTCTTCATTATCATGGCGCAGTCGATGAAGCTTTACTATGCCGGAAACAATCTCGATCTAATCGTGGACATCTTCTGCACGGCCATTATACCATGCTCCGTTGCCCTCGTAAAAATATCTGTTTTGTGCTTGAATTCTGAAGGTAACAAGTATTTTCAAATAAAACATATATCTGCATTGTTGCACTAATTTATTTATTTTAGTTCCATCAATGGCTAGTGTTGTAGCTTCAACAATTATTATATGGTTATCGATATTCTTTAACATCTTTTATTTCAATTTTTACAATTGAATGATTTATCGAATTTTTATTCATAAAATTGGACGAATTTTATTTCGTTAAATTAAGATTTTAGATGTTAAAAAAAATCGTCCACTTGTTTGTGCAAGGAGAGAGCAAGGAGAGAATCGTTTCATACAAATGATTTCCACTTACTTGCAAATATTATTATGTGCTCATTTATCTTGAAATCAGGTGACGTGATTGGTAAAAATTGTCACAAAACATGTATACACATGTATTACAACTTTTTATAACACTAGAATCTTTACATGTTATGACTTGATTCCAAAATTATTAATCATGTACTTATATTTGACAAATATTTATCTCCGTCTGATAAAGAAGCAAGTTATTACACAATTTTAAGTTAGTAGCAAGTACATTATTCAGCTGAAACGAAAGCTAGTTTCCTTTCTACGAAAAGCGAGCTTTCATGAGCAATCGTTTCAATTCAGCAGAAAATAGTTGAGATATATGCTGTTA
This sequence comes from Eurytoma adleriae, assembly GCA_900480045.1. NCBI lineage: Eukaryota > Metazoa > Arthropoda > Insecta > Hymenoptera > Eurytomidae > Eurytoma > Eurytoma adleriae. The sequence continues at coordinate 31,104 of UXGC01000835.1, forward strand.
AGATAAGAAGAAATTGTAGTCCGAGCTCGAATTTCTCCTTGTTTGCAATCGAGGTAGCACATCTTTTCACATAAACGAGACAATATCACTTTTCTTCAACCGCAATAAAAATTTGCCCTTGTTTCGTTCTCATATTCTTAAAAAGTACGATGCACTACACTCGCATAAATTTCAAATTGACGACAGTGGTGCGCTCGCTGCTGGAGGACATGTATGCCGATTTCAGGAACGCGCGGACGGACCGAGTGCGCGCGAGTCTGGAGGCGAGCTCCCGCGCCGGCCGCAGGGTGGGCATGGCCTGCCTGGGCCTGGCCTTCCTCACGACCAACGGATTCTTCGTGCTGCGGCTCTACCTGCTATACCAGAAGCACCTCGCCACGGGCCGGCGCGACCTCTTCTTCGAGGCCCACTTTCCTTTCGACATCGGCGCCTCGCCGAACTTCGAGCTCGTCTGGGCGCTGCAGAGCTACGGCTCGCTGACGGCCTCCGCCGCGTACTGCGGCACCGACAGCTTCTTCGCCGTCCTCGTGCTGCACCTCTGCGGCCAGCTGACCGTCCTCCGGGACGAGCTCGCCGAAGTGGGCGCGGCTGATCCGGGCAAGCAGGCTGAACGGATCTCCTGGGCCATCAAAAGGCACAATCAACTGAACAGGTTTCAGCAATTTACACGTAGCTGCAAAGAAAAATAATACTTCTATAGCTTTATATGGTTAGATTTTTCATCTCAATGACGGAATGTAAAACTCACGAGTTTGGGATCTACTTCACTTGCATCGACATTTTCTTTTTTATTTAAAAGTAATTTTTGAAATAATCTCTGTGATGTCCTCCATAGTCGCATAAAGAATCTCGAATTTATGTTTTATGTAATTCCATTAACAACTCTATAGGGGAAGAATGATCTGAACAATTTGCAAATGTTACGCACAATAAATGCAAAATTTATCCAATTATTCCTCCCCTTGTTCTGAATGAAATTATTTGAAATTCAAATCGATGATCCTTTGGTAGATTACGAAGGACACCATACAAGCGATTCATACCAAAATTTAATTTGTTTAAAAAGAAAAATTAAGAGACCTTCGATCACAACTAGAGATTACCATACTATCAACGGTATTAACATTGTTATATTTTAAAAACAAAACAAATTTCGAAAAATCGCTGAGTTGTCCTCGATAATGGCACAATAAATGTCAGTATTTAGGTTTGAAATCCTTTCATTGGTAACTCTAGGTGAGTAAAAGCTTAAAAAAATGGCAGTTATAAGTAGAATGACTTAACATTGAAATCTGACATATACTACACCTCTGCAGGTGAATCAAAAGAAAGGTTTTCGGAAAATGAAGATTCTTCCTCTTGATCTTCACTTTTAATCCATTTATTCTTTACATACAATGTTTAAAAAACAAACATTTTTATATTTTTTAAGTAGTTGTGCATCAATGCATGTTTTATTCCTTTTTGTTGAATTAAATATATTTTTTAATTTTTTGACTAGTTACTTTAAATTGTTAGAATTTATGTTGTTAATGCCTTTTTTAGGTACGCTGAGACAATAGAGAACACCTTCAACCGAATGTTTATCGCACAGATACTTGGTTCCGCATTTCTCTTCTGCTTGCAAGGCTATCAAATGATCATTGTAAAAATCTGTCCATTTTTGTAAATACATCTTTTGCATATTTATTTACTGAAAGTGAATTACATTTTGCTCAGATTGTAACAGATAGAAAATACGAACTTCCAGTTTTCCAGTTGATGTTTATGGTGACGTACCTCAGTTACATGTCCATTGACATGTTCATTTACTGCTACATTGCGGAAAAATTACGAACGAAGGTAACTTGAATACTGCAACTTACATTAAATAAAATTAAAATTATTTTTTCCGATATATTTCGATAGAGCATGGATGTATCGAGTGCCTCCTATACCTGCAAGTGGTACAATTTAAAGTCTAAAGATGCAAAAAATCTCATTTTTATCATGAGACGCGCACAGTATCCTCTCGTGATAACAGCTGGAAAATTTTGCAACTTGTCGCTAAGTCTTTTCGCTGTGGTACCCATTCAATTTTTCATAATATAATTTATAAAATATTTGTTACCCAATTTTCTTTTCTTTGAAGATTGGAAAAACATCGCTTGGTTATCTGTCCATGTTGCTCGCAGTTAAAGAGAGAACAAATACTTAAGTGCAATTGATGTTACCAGATAGACGAGTACGTAAGAGCAGCCCTTACGAAGATATGCTTCATCCTTAGTTAGAAGTATAGCTCTGTTAAAAAATCCATTGTTGATTGAAATAGATTCATTTTAAATAATACAAGGAAATAATTTTACAAAACAACATATATTTTCTTTATCGAAATAAATTAACATCATTTTTATTTAAGAGGTTACTTTATTTAAAAGATTTCGTTCAATATACAGAATTTTACAAAAATCAATCACCAACATTCCTATAATTATATTACCAAGCTTAATTATTCGATTCATACTTACCCACTAAAATTAAGATATTTTATTTATTAAAAAAAATTTTAATTTTAACTTGCCACAATTTTCTTTGTTAGAATAAAAATAGCAACAGCTAAAAGATAAAAGGTTTGTAAAAATGTTTTCTGACAAACATTCTTCATGTTTCTGAATTAAATTATTTCTTCTGGATTCTTCTATCTTGTAAAATCTTCTATTTATCTTTACCTTATCTTCTCCATCTGAATCTATAGGGTTGAATGTTTTCACTTTTAATAAGGTATGTTGACCTTTTTTGTAATGTATTAACTTTATTGGTTAATAATAAACACGCGCTAGAAATAATCTTCAATCAAATTTTTATCACATTGCAATAAATTAACTATGAATATATTTGTAGAAACAAATTTAAATAATAATTCCAAGATGTAAAAAATAATAACCGACATTACAAAGAGGACTACAATAATTGTGTGCCACTAAATTTATCTATTTTTTAATTTAACCTCTATTTGAACTTCTGCATCTGAATATTCATCTGAGCATTCTAGGCACCATGTCCAATCTACAAGTAGCATTATCTATGATCAGAAGTACTTCGTGCCAGTTACGTGAATACGCGAAATAAGGTTCACATAGACTTTAAAAAATGAGGTGCAAAACTGACTTTACTAAAGTTGACATACCATGTTAATCTTAATATTTATTTTTTACAAAATTAACAAAAATTAAAGGTCCAACATACGATATCAAATGGAACTTGCAATCCTACAGTTACTTTTTAGATGCAGAGGTGAGGCCAAGTCAAGAGAAGAAAGATGTAAAACGAAAGAATCCCTCATAATTTCTCTCTGGACCTCTCTGGACTCATGAAATGAACCGAAGTACCTGGTCCAGGCTTGATTGGAAGAATCACAGAACAATAAAATGATCAGGACTGTAATTAAAAAGCTAGACCACTCTTCTCTCGAAAATCTGCGATGAAAAACCGATGCTACTTTCTGAAACGGCAATTGGATCGCAGCCGCGGAAGTGCCATCGTCATTGCAGCCAAAGTTAATATAGTGCTTGCAAAATTTGTAATATAATTTCCTAAATTTACAATAAATTTTACAAGAACGTGTTCAGATTTGTTGACGTAATCAAGTTTTTTGTACACTTGCATGTGTTAAGATGCACAAAGGCAGAAAACACAAACCGTGTAAAATGCACTTTGATCCTTGTGCAATTTAATAATGCTGCATCCAAAAATCGCAGTAAAACTAAAGATATATAAATGGCACAATCAATAGGATAGATCTTCATAGATGACGAAGCAAACAAGGAATGAATAGGCACAGATCTTCGCACGTTGCATAAGAAATTAGGTGAGTTAATTACTTCACAGGTGCACAATGCACTCAAGTCCTCAAGTTCTAAATTGTCGATATTAATATTTGATTTTAATTTATATTTAACCTTAGGTAATAACACATGGGTCGAGTTGATTTTCGCTTTTTTTAAATGTTTTATTTAGGAATAAACCAAAATCAACGAAATTTGCAGCGTTTCATATAAAAAGTTTAATTATTTAGGTGCAATGACCCATGCTTGATTTAGAGGATGTTGCAAAAACATAGTGTTAGTTCCTAGGGTTAAATATTTTCAAAGAAATTGATGGCATACATTTAACAGCTAAGGTATGTGTTACGCTCACAAAACTGAACCGCGTATATATGTAATAAAAAAAATTAATTTATTTGTTAACGTAAAATCTGACATCTTAATGATTATTTCACAACCTTAATTAGGCGCCACAAGTAAGTAAAAGTGTGCTTTCTACTTATATTGCACCCATATGAGAATCTAATAGTACCGAGTAAAAAAAATTGTGCATCTCTATCTGTAAAAAATAAAACTAAAGTCCCAAACAGCATTCCAATCCTAAAATAAAAAGCATCACAGAAAACGAATGCTCGGAAAAAAGCTTTAAAAGGTGTAACTAATTAAGAGGATCGAGAAGTTGAGCGCAAAAGAAGCGCATCAAAATTAAAAAAAAAAAAAATATATATAAAATGAGAGGAGTTGAAAAAAATTTCATCTTTTGATCGATATATACTACGAAACTTGGAAAAATTCTTCCAAGTTTAAGCGCCGCTGAACTTCGGCGCTGCTCGACGATGTTCGCCGCACAGCGTCCGGAGCTCATTTAAAATGCGCATACGTTAATAAAAAGTTCACCCCTGACCGCAATGATCCCGCCTCTGCTAAGAGAAGTAGTTAGCGCCGTAACGAGACGCAATTGGCCTAATCGTTTATGCAAGCTCGCGCTTCATAGCTGATCGGCTATGCACCCCGGGGCTGCTATTTTCAAACGGAGCAACAAAGTTTCTCGGGCCGACTATAGAACGTATTAAAAGGGCATAAGAAAAATAGGCGCGTAATTGGCCACGTGGCTTGGCGACGAATTGTTGTGATCAACGGTCGTCAGGGCTGATCGTCTCCATGTCATCGACACCAAATGAACTCCGATCCAAAGGTCAAGTTGATCATAGAGCCGGAGTCTTGGCTATCTCTTGGTCTTAAGGTCGCTTTTGGCGACGCTCCGAACAAAAAAGCCATAGTTATTAAATAAGGTTTTAATACAAATTAAAAAACGTAGAGATGCAAAATTATCACTTAAAATCTTTTAAAATTTTTTTAAGATCATCCAATTATACGTAGGGACATATGAGAATTTTTTGTTAGCAAAAGAGTTAAGAAAACGGATCACTTAAAAAAATTTTGATTTTCTTTCAGATTTCTTCTATTTATATTTGTGATCCGTTTACGTACATTATTTTCCAATGCTCTCATTTTTAATTCAAGAAACACTTCACTGAAACATCTACTTATGTACTTTCATGGGTATAGAAAAATCAACAGGTTAACAATGTAGAAATTACTATTTATGGACTTTCCCACGAGCTTTATATGGTTAAAAAATAATTCTTGCAGCTACCTTAAAAAATAATGTTCGCAGAAACCTTAATGGGTTGCTGCAAACCTATATTACAGTTTTTCGTTTAATTAAATGAATTTTATTAGTTATTATTAAAGTGGAACAGAGAACAGAGAACAGAGTGTTATTATTAGAGGCACATTCTAAGTTCTATAAAGAATGCTGCTCTGCTTCCATTAACAATCCTCTTTTATTTAAAAATACATGTAATAAAACGAAAAATTGTAGTTGTCGGTAACCGTGAATAAAGCATGCAAGTGATGCTCTTAAAACATGCTTTATTTGTAAAATTTAAGTACACTCTCATTTTACAATAATTGTAAAGTAAGAAGATCAATTAATCATAGTTGATCATCGCATTTATAGAAAAATGTACAAATTTAAATCTGACTGGCTACAAGACCATAGTCAACAACAATAAGATACTAGTTTATTCAAATCAATCTAGGGTAATGAAAGACTATAAGTTAACTTAATATGGTCATCTACTTTTTATGTCAACTCTTCAGTTTACACTAGCAATGAGGAGCACACTATCAATTACAGCAACAGGTTGGAATCAAACTACAAGTGATTTACAGAATGATAAAAATGAGAGGCTTCTAAATTAACTACTAAATGAGCTTTCTCATTATCTTTGTTTTAAAAAATTCGTTCATTGTTAGACCAGGTAACGTATACTTAAGAACAAATCAATCCTGATACAAATCTATGATAAAAGTGAAGCCGTTCAACACTTGGATTACTTTATTGATATTAAAAACAAATGTAATGAAACATTTTCTGTACTATTTATAATGAAGCTAAGAATATGAGGGATCAATCCCTTGGGGCTGTCTGAAGTCTCTTATCCAGAAATTATTTATGATTTATATCTTGGTTACAAAAGCTCTGCTATTAAATGAACCTGGCATTTTCTATTGAATTAATCGTAGATGATAAATAAGTAAACAATGCAAACGTGTATGTTATCAAACACACGAGGAAAGCTCGCTGTGTGAAATCCAGTACGTGTAAAATTTGAAAGTTAGATGTGCAATAGGTAAATGTGAGTAATGTTAAATAACAGTGCTTTGGATTTTCTTTTTCATTTATGCAGGGAGTGTTAGGTTTTCCATTACAAAATTTATAGAAAATTTATAGAAAAAGCGCTTTTTAGTTCCGATACCAGAAGCTAGAAAAGAAAAACCAAACAACATAAATGAGTAGTTATCCCAGAAAGCTTTGTAAGAAAGATCTAATACTCTACGGTTTAATACTCTCAAAATCGCACTAAATGATCTATGCATTTCACTATAAATTTGTGACTTTAATATGATTTGTATTGATTACTGTAAGTCTTTACAACTGTACTACTGTAAGGCTTTTTTTTTGTCGCAAAAGTAGAAAAAATTTAACTGTTTTGTGTCAAGGTTAAATGCTAGCAGATATGCTTTCACAATCGGAGAAGAAAATTGTGCACACTTCAGATAGTTATAACTTTACGTACTAGTACTGTATCCTAGAAAGCTTAACAAAAAGAAAAGTTAAAAGTAAGAAATCGCTTCTGTTTAAGACTAAAACAAAACTTATTTAGGACTTAAACATAAAACTTTCTGTGACCATTTTCATGATTACAAAATTTTCTATGACATCTACCCAAATAAGTAAAATTGTTCGATTTCCTTTTTCTAGCTTCCATAAATCAAACGAATTAACTTAAAAAATTTTGATTGTATCTCATAAAAAGATACAATGTCAAAATAGTCCATAACGATGGATCATTCATACCAGCTGATACTCCTTGTCGTTACTAATAAATAATCGTATAATGTACAAAATATATGATATTTTATTGTAACAGTTCTATTGATAAAGTTTGTGGAATCAAACTTACAAAGAAAACAGCAAATAAATTAATTTGCATATTTTTGGTAAACAGTAACTCAAACGTACAGTTGAGATCGAAGTAAACAGTTCATAAAAATGCATTGCGATCTACTACTAGTACGTAAGACGCTGATAATATTTTACAATTTTTTATATAAAAGGATTATCACAAATGAATACAAAATTAGTTTGAAAAAAATCAAACGGAACTTATGTAATATTATATATAATAATATATACAATATTTTACAGTCATTCAACAGTGTAAATTCATGTTCTACCTAAACTTTTGCTCGTTAATCGTAAGGCAGTATAAAAATATTCTATTATTTGTAAGTTATAATGTAATACAATATGCATAACATTAATTATGTATACCAATTTGGTAAATAATTGCTTCTTCACCTTTGGTACTCACCTAAAGCATTGAATATTTGTACTTCTGCGATTCCGGCAATTAGATACATCTACACAATATCTCTATTTTTTCATGTTTCGTCAATACTTATAACGTCGGTTGGATCGCCATCTCTGCCCAGTATGCCTAAAACGATTTTAGAAAATAAATTGAGACGAGAACGATAAATAGATAAATTGATAGATACGACAATTGGTCAGATTATCAAAACATTCTGATGGTATATGGACGCAATTAAATAATTTTCATCACCAATAAACTTCATTATAATAGTCATAAAATACGGTATTAAACACAAGAGTTAACGAAAGCAGGGCAAGTCTGCATTCGTAAAAATTTTCAAAAAGAGGCAATCGTAGGAGTAAAGGTCAAGACTATAAAAGATCGACATCCTGTACTATTTACATCCAGTACATAACTGTCAAAAGTTGAGTATATTATACTGGATGTTTTACGCGAGTTCAGGTAATTCTTTGACCTTTTGATTTTGAAATACAAGTTATTTAATTTTAAATAAAAGACTAAAAAATCCGAAATTAAAAACACGTAAACAACTAGATTGAAGTTCGAACACAATCAATCATGAATTAATGACAAAATATATTGAATAATAAAGAATAAAAATATATAAAATAATATTAAAATAAAATTTTTGCAATTTTGAGTAACATACAAACTAAATGTATTTAAATTTAATTTTTAATAAAATTGTTATTGTAAAATTTGTAAGAGTAACAAACACCCGACTATTATAAATTAAAACAAATAACAATACCAAATGGTAATTTTGTTATTTATTATCAGTTAATTAACAAACAAAAATGAAAACGAACTCATCTTTATGATATATCATTAATTACAAGAATATTAAAAGAGACTTTCTAAGCATGTAAAAAGACTCAAGTAAGAGTTTCTAATTTTCACGCGACATATGACAAGAAATAATTTGATCCGTAATTATTCAAATTTTGCTATTTTAAGAAAAATAGCAAAATAAGAATTTTGTTCTTAAAATAGCTTTCAATATCAAATTTTCTGCATCACGTACATAAAACAATGGCAATTGTTTTTTTCCTTACAACGAGGTTATTAAAAACCGGAACTTTCGTTTTGAATCTTTTGCAAAAGTAAAATTTAATTACTCAGTCGTTATGTGTGCGAAAAATAATTATTTCTAGTCATAAAAACGGACTAATAATGCAGTTGAACAATTGCAACAAACAGTATACAATAATTCAACGAATGGAATCGACGTCATTTTAAAGTAAACAGTTCTTTCGGGCTCCTTTAAAAAATAAATCCTCAACTCGTTGATAAAAATTGTCACCGAGGAAGGGACTCGCTTCAAAACTAAGATAAACAATCTTTTTCACGCTTTCACAAGGCGTAAATTTTCTAAAATGTGATCCCTAGCCTGGAGTTGTGCAATTGTAGCTGAAAAAAACACTAGTCGGACAATTCGTCAGTAAAAGTTTGGAAAAAAATGTAAACAGCTTTCCCTGCTCATTTTCTTTGCCTACGCCGTGGAAAATGATTTGAGTGAATTATTACGCGAGTCGCCGAGCTTTCTCACAATGGAAGAAATCTCGTTACGGTTTGTCAACAGCGCGTACGAGGCGCGCTTATATTATATATAACAGTACCACCCTCATCTTAGTCATGTAGTCTTCGAAAAGAGTTTCAACTACAATGTGAGGATATTGATGAAAAAATAGTCATCTTTTTTAAAATTCATACGTCATTTTTTTTTATTAATTTTTATAATTGTAATATTTAGCAGGTTGTGAATAATTCTAAATACGATGAAGATTCCATTCGTTGTACTTGTTTCTGCGTTTGTGTGTAACGCACTGGGTCCGCCTAGGGATGGAAATGCAGTTTATTTTGAAGATGAAGTGCCCAGGAAAGATCAGGCATCGTCTATATTATCTCATCTTGCGCATGAAATGATCCGCCGATCTTCTGGATCTACTCAGGTACCTGAAACAAATTATATTTCGGAACGTTTAAATACATTTGTTTTAAATGTTTATTTGTTGTTGTTTGTCAATAATATTCATTTTATAAACATAATTTTTCTTTAGGTTTTAAATTTGAATCTTTCAAACCTGCTATTACTACTGGTCCTAAAAGCTGTCGTTTATGGAGCTGGATACATCGGCAATCATGCATTTAAAGGTCGCGGAGACGTAGCAGAAGGTAATTCAACGCTGCACATAAAATAAATAAAATAATTTGTTTGTATAAGAATATTATTAATATTAAAAGTTTTTAAATTATAACTTACCGTTTTATTAAAACGCACTCAAAATGTATAAAATTTCAGCTAAATCTTGTAGTGTTTTCCTTAAACTTTTTTACACTATTACTGCAAATATTAAATGGCGTAAATACATTTTTGTTCACAGATAAAGTTCTATCCGAAGGTGAAGCTGCCTCAGCTCTTGGATATTTGATTGGCGATACTTGCTTATATCGAACAGCGTGCGAAGTTCCACACACTGCCAATGAATACGTCGGAGCAGCCGAAATGATATTTCAAGCGGTGAAACTAATGCCTCAGTACGTTGCTTAATTTGTTAATCATTACCATTTCTTTAATTAAAAAAAAGATTCAAGCTTCTTCTTGTTCTCACGAAGTAATTGCTGCTTTCTGCTGATTGATACTTCTTTCTATTTATAAATGTTACCTTTCAAAATATTTTCTTCACTAGCAGTAGTGTCAAATCCTTTTATATATAAAGTATCTTGGCGTTTCGTAGAAAAAAATTAGAAAAATGAAACAAAAATGTCAAAGTAAAGCAATGAATTTTTAAGCTGAACATCGGTCATGTATCCAATAAAAACATCTTCAGTAAGTTTTTTTTTCTTTTCAGATCAATAGCAATTGGCGATTCATACGAAAATACTTTAGCAGAACTGCAAAGGGCCATTGATCACGGCTTGAAGGGCCAATGCCCTCCAGAATACGACTGTAAAAAGGATAACATAAACAGGTTTCTAAGGCCACAGTGAAGAAAACGTCAATGTCAAATAGTTTTTGGTACCATAGTATACACTGAAAACTCGTTATCGGTGCATAAATTTATTTTTGCATCAGCAATCCATTATTTTTTTACAAATATTAATATATTTAACCTAAGCTTAATGAACGTATAACAATAATTACGTTTAATTGATAAATCGCGCATAAAAATCTCGTGCTTGTCTGTTGCTAAAAAAATTGACAAGGAGAACATGTATGCGTAGTTAGATGATACTGCAACAGTTGCACGGACAATTTTACATGTGACTTTTTATCATTCTTTGTTCTTAAATTATGAAACATTTCTGTACAAAAAAAAAGAAAAAGAGTGATAGGATGCAGTGAAAAATCGGGAATGAAACTCGAAGTAACACATTTCTATGTAAAAGGGGAATACATAATGTGGTGACTCGCGTTTGTCCTATACCTACACACTCTACTTCAGGTCAAATTACATATCGACTAATGCGATTTGCATTGACTGATCTATATAAAAATTTAATTTTTCTTTTAAGATTAATCCTATCACGATCATAAATGATCCGAGTACAATATCAGAGATATTAAACGGGAGTGATTTTAATGTACAGTTTCGACGTAGCCGTTATTTGCATTTTTTAATGGTTACAGCACTAATTCATTTTTTTTTAAACAAAAAAGGGCAATTATACACGAGAGATTGATGGACTTTCTGTGTTTTGGTAACGACCATAGAATCAATCAACCTCTCTTTTTGACAATTGAAAGAACAAAAATGTATTAATCAACCTTTTTGTTCTTTCTAATCACGATTATGTCGCCATCGGTTAAAATTTGATTGAAACCTGGGTCATATGTACTTTGTTCGTGTCAACGCGCTGCCTCCGTAAGTTGGGTCCATCATTCGGTTCCAATTCGTCTGGCCAACTACGAAGCCTACAGCTCGCATTTTGTCCTGCTGCTTTCTTTCCTCCAGATCAGCCCACCTTACCTAAACAGTCACAATTATTTTATATAATTACTTATAAGAATAAATAATAATTATTTGTTATTTATTTATACTTATAAATAAATTTAAAATTAATAAAGCGACAATCTTAAACTTTAAGAAAATTTATATACCGGTAGTAAAAATTAGCTTTTAATAGAAATTAATTAATGTAAATTTTACTAGTTTTTATTCAATGAGATTTCTCTTTTGTACTACGACAAATTTTGGAATATTATTTAAAATAATACCAAAAATAGAAAAAAAATGTTATGAAACAATAAATAAATGCATTCTTACGCGCTTTCTTCCTGAACCATCTTCCACGTTGTAGCAATCAGGAACTTGTAAAAATTCCTCCATAGATGGGGGTTTATGTTCGTGCTTGCGTTTCAAACCATCCAGACGATCTGTAATAAATATAAATTTATTAAATTATTAGTGCGTTCATTTTTTAGAACAGAGTGGTGTAATGATATGGTTAGTGTTTACCTAACTTATCCTCAGCTTCCATTTTCTCCCATTTGCTTACTCCCTCCTAAAATTATACAAGTGAAAACTTAAAAATTTATATATTTTTCTATATTTAATTTCGACATCAGATTGTATTTTAATGTAATTTTATATTAACAGTTTGCCTAACTGATATTATCTATTTTCACATATTTTTAATAAATAATATAATTAGTAAAAATCAGCAATATTGAAATATTAAATAAAATATTTAAATCTTACAGATTTTTCTCCATCTTCCTGGCTGTCTTGACTATCATCGTTGGAAGGTACAACTTCCTTTTCCTTCACTTTTTCTTTTTCTTCTTCTTTAGGAGCCTCTTGACTGTCCTCCATCACAACCTAAATTAATAAAAATCAATATTATCCATAATGATTCACATTATAATAATTAAAGCATATAACAGTATATATTTACATCTTCAATAGCCTGCTCTTGAAGAAGAGATGTAACATCTAGCATATGATGATGACTTGGTGCTGGTTCGAAATAATCTACAATCCTATTTATTTCGTCTTCTGAACGCTTATGAACATTCCTTTTAAGACATTCTTGAACATCCATTTCCATTTCACATATATAGACTTTAAAGCCCTTTGTTTTAGCAAAACTCCACATTTCTTCGTAATCAGAAATTTTTTCATTTATGCTGTCTAATATAATGAAATTGAAGAATCCATCTGTGACATTTTTCTTAAATGCTTTCACTAAGTGACTGAAATATTCAGGTTCCATTGCTTCTTCATACTTGTATTCCATCTCCTGTAAAAATAGTAAATAGTTGTAATTAATTAAAGAGTTATAGAGGTTACTATTCAAAACATTGAATAAAACTCTTACATCAATGCTATCTTTTTTATCATCACTTGATTTGCAGTCTTTTTCAACAAGGAAATAATCATCGATACTCAGTATTCTTGGTGCAGAGCCTCCTTGTGCAACTTCTTTGTCCTAAAAAATAGGATGGTTGAGTTAAATAAATTGTATTCTAAAATTACCATACAAATTAAGTTAAAATTAAGTTTAAATTTACCTTGATTAATTTGGCAACATAAGATTTTCCACTTCCTGGTGGTCCTCTAAGTATAATGGCAATCTTGGGTGGCCTAGTCAACCTACCGGGAGGACAGAGGAGATCGTCGACCATTGTAAGATTTGATAACTTCGGCAATTCCATGATTTTTGTTGCAGCATCAACATTTTGTTTATTTTCTGGAAGGCTACAACAGTAAATTCTTGATGAGTATAAAAAAAATTTACCCTAGTCAAATATAAATGGTTTAATAATAAAGCATTTAAACAATATTGTAAATAAAATTTATATAAATATGAAAACATTTTTTTGTAAAAAGTGAAGTAAGACTAGTTTAAATTTTTGGAAGAGTATTATATAGACCCTGATTGCTTCAATCTTTGATTACAAAGCATTATAATTGTGTCAATTTATCACACATATTTCGTTAAAGAATATACTACAATTGGAATTTTAAAATGTATTGAGGTCTGATTTGTAAGAAAAGTGTCACATTTGTAAACCAAAAAATATGGAGAAAATGAATTGTACAATTTGGTCATTGATATCGTCTTTGTCAATCCTTATCATCATGTACGACTTGACTTTGGGGATCATACAATGGTCTAAGTAAAATCAGTTTAAATATTTTGAACCTGTGTATGCCTAAGACAAAATATAGGTTGACATAACTAACTTGTATTAAATCTTTATTTTCACTCTATTTAAAAAAATAACTACTGGCAAAGTTTAATTGGGATTTGAATCTATGTACTAACAGGGGATTTTATAACGTTATTTAAACCTATTAAATTGTAGGGTCAGTAACATTATTTAATACAAAAAATGTCAGTATTTTATTAAAAGAAATATTGCATGTAAAAGATATAAATCATCTTGAAACCTAGTTGTCATTTTTATGATATATCTCAAAATTTAATAACCGATTATTCACTTCGTACTTTTTTCCTTCTAGTTTTATGTAAATTTAAAGAAATATTTCAGTTTTTAGAATTAATTAATAACTAGAAGAAGAAAATCGTTTCTTCTAATTATTTTTTTTTATTAAACAATGATATATTTGTTTTAAATTTACCTTGTTGAGCGCATACATTCTTTTTCTGCCTACATCATTAATTAAAGCAAAATAAATTCTGACAATACCTACATTTTTTTTTAATGGAATGTGTTATAATGATATTAACACATTTCAAATTTATTGATATTTAGTATAGAATTTAACGTTATTAATTACAGAGAACTTAAAAATTGTCTCTTTAAATAATGTTCAATTATATACTAAGAAAAATAAATAAATTTGAAATGTAAGTTATGAAAAAGAAAATTTTTCCTTAATCGTATTGATTAGTCTAATAAAATAATCTATTTATTTCCCTACTGTTAACATTTAAGTAAAAAAAACTACCAAAATATTAAAAAAGGAAGTACAAAAGTAAAAATGTTCAAATAATTAATAAAATGTCAATCTTGTAAGTAATTACACCCAATAAAAAATAGTATTATCTGAAAATTCACTTTATGTTGTTCTCTATTATCTGTATATGTATGACATTTCCATATTAACGTAGAAAATATTCTTTGGGCACAGGGGTAAGATTGTAACAGGGGCGGAACTACATGGGTTCATAAAATAAATAATGAACTATATTTTAATAAATTTTTTGTGCCATCAAAATATGTTCAATAAATGTATTAATTCCCTTTCACATTGATCTTGAAAAAAAAAAGTAGAAATCGTTATACATTTATTAAACATTGTTGATACTCATAAACACAGCTCAATATAATGCATTATTTATTTTATTATTGAATTTTAGAATTGTATTACATATACAACATAAATAAGAAATATTTGCTTTTGAAAAGTCAAAAAAGGAACATGAAGAACTAAAAAAAAGAAATAGGAAAATGCATTATTTTTATACCCGTTTCCTTTTTTTTAAAAACATAGTATAGAAGCAATGAACTTTCTTATTTCTTTTATATTGCTCTTTTCATCTCTTTTCTGTCTTTACTGGTGTTAAATGTGAAAATTTTGTAGATAATACAATTATTTTTTAAGGCATTTCTTTGTAATTCTTATGCAAAATTATCAATTTTTGGAAACTCAGCAGGGCGTTGTCACTTTTCTAAATGACTACGAATGTACATTTATAGAAGTCCCTCCAAAAGTGGGTCATGTACAGTTCAGTGGAGTATTTTAAAATAGTTTAAAATAACCAGATATTGAAAATGAAACTATATTTGAATGATTTTGTATCTTTTACTTACACTTAATTTCTGTAAAAGAATGACATTTTTAGTATTAGAAATGTATGTAACAATTCAGGGTCTTGGTAAAATATAACATCTTTGGGATTCCTACATGAAAAACGTTAACGTAAAGTGAGCATCTACAAAATTGACAAAACCTTATTATTATTGATACTTTTGAATTCGGAGAATAATAGTAATAAGTATCAACGTCATAATCTTACTGGGACAAATTATTTGGGAGATTTGGGTTTCAATTTAAAAATTTTGTCTGGAATACATTACTTCTATAAACTTCTAAAGAACTGCATTTTTCATGAAAGTTCTAAAGCAACAGATATTTTTCAGGACAATGGGTAACAGTTTTCAATCAAACCAGTATGTGGGTACATGATAAAATTTTGTAAGCTTTAATTTTTTTCGGGTAATATTCTGCAACAATAAGCGAAAAATTACCTATGCTGATAAAATTATAAGTATTAACAGGAAATTTTTTCACGAATGTGCAGATAAATACGTAAAATTAAAAATTGCGATTGCAGTATAAAGTACAAGCAATTGCAGCTAAATATCAGTGGCTGCCTTAACGGTCGGGTCTTTCAAAAGTACCGTCGATGCTTTTTCAAGTTTTTATCAACATTTAGGGGTCTATTACGGTTAGATCAAAAAATTTGAACTATGAAGATACTACAGTAAACGTTAGTTTTTACCTGTCTTCAACCTTCTCAACTTCTTTTACATTACTTCCGCTGTCTTCCTGCTCCTTACTTTTATCTGTTAAATAAATTAAAACATATAAGAGAGAGTTAAATATCTGTAATTTAAAAAATAACTAGAAAAATAAAAAATGTGAAGCTGATAAGTAAATAAATTTAATTTTTTGACATCAGATCATATTAATGAAATGAAGAATCATCACTTGGATGATCTTATTCAATGATTAACTAGAAAAGTTAGTTTAAACTGTTTTTAATTCTTACGTGTTTCTGAACCAATGCAATTTACCTGAACTAGTACTTGGTTCTGCAGTCGTTGATTCTTCTTTCTGCTCAGGAGCTTTATCTTTCTCAGATCTTAAATCCGTATCCTTCTCTGCAGCCTTTTCGTCGCGGTCTTTATCTGTACTTTTATCCTTATTATCTTTATCTACATTTCGATCCTTATACCTATCTTCTCGATCCTTATCGCTTCCTCTGTCTTTGTGCCTATCATCTCTGTCTTTATCATACCCTCGGTCCTTATCATGACGATCCTTATACCTATCGTCTCTGTCTTTATACCTATCATCACGGTCCTTGTGCCTGTCATCTCGATCCTTGTGCCTGTCATCTCTATCTTTATCACGATTCTTATCTCTATCCCTATCAGAGCTTCTGTACCTATCTTCTCTGTCCTTATCTCGACTTCGTTCGGGATAACGGTCTTTGTCACTCCTGCGATCCGAGTAACGGTCGTCACGGTCTTTATCACGACTTCGATCCTTATCACGGTCGCGATCCTTATCACGATCGCGATCCTTATCACGATCACGATCTCTGTCTCGATTCTTATCTCGATCTCTCTCCCTGTCTTTGTCGCGTATCCTCTCGCTAAGGCTGTCCCGATCTCTTTCTCGGTCACGACGATCATCTCTGTCCTTTCGCCGCTCATCTCGATCTTTTTCAGCTTCGCGATCGTGTTTATCTTTTTTGTCCTTTGCAACATTTTTAGTATCATCCCATTGCATCATTTCTATATGACGTGATGGACTAATACTCCATACTCTGCCTGCTTGTTCACTTCGTATTTTCATTTCTTCGTTATAATCCTTGAGATTTTGCTCGCTTTCCTCCCAATTGCGGAAATCTTGAATGGGTACATTAGGTTTTAATTTGCCATGTCCGTAATCGTATACGCCGATAGGCTCATTAAAATCTAATATTTTACGTCTGGTTTCGTGTGAATAATCTATGACTTTGACAGGTGATACAAATTCTAAATTTTTATTCTGTGGTGCACCGCCATGGTTGTAATTAAATTGTTTTCCAACATGAAATTCTGGCCCTGCAGTACTAAAATCATCGTGCATTCCACGTTTGTTGGTTCTATCGAATGAACCTCCTGGTTTATCAAAAGATTTATTTTGTCCCTTAGGATTTAAATTCAAATCGTCATCGGGTCTACCGGCCTTAAATGGTGGTTGAAAATCTAAAGGCGGTCTATTACGAGCACCATCGGGTCCAAAGTTACCGGGAGGTCCAGGTCCAAACATATCTTGAGGTCCGTTAGGGCCTAATTTATTGAAAGGTCCTCCAGGTCCAAAATTGCCTGGTGGGCCGCCTGGACCAAATTTTCCCGGTGGGCCACCTGGTCCGAACATGTCGGGTGGGCCACCTGGTCCGAACATGTCAGCTGGGCCACCCGGTCCGAATTTATCTAGAGCACCACCTGGTGCGAATTTGTCTCGTGGACCTCCAGGTCCAAATTTTCCTGGTGGACCGCTTGGTCCAAAATTGCCTGGTGGGCCGCCTGGGCCAAATTTGCCTGGTGGACCGCCTGGTCCGAACATATCAGGTGGACCACCTGGTCCGAATTTATCTATAGGGCCACCTGGTCCGAACATATCAGGTGGGCCACCTGGTCCGAATTTATCTATAAGACCACCTGGTCCAAATTTCTCTCGTGGACCTCCAGGTCCAAAATTGCTTGGCGGACCACCTGGTCCAAAATTGCCTGGTGGACCGAACTTGTCTGATGGACCGTCCAGTCCAATGTCACCTGGTGGTGGTCCACCTGGACCAAATTTACCTGGTGGTGGCCCGCCTGGGCCAAATTTACCTGGTGGGCCGGCTGGTCCAACGTCGCATGGTGGGCCGCCTGGTCCAAATTTTCCTAATGGAGCACCAGTTCCAAATTTGCCTGATGGACCGCCAGGCCCAAATTTACCTGGAGGACCTCCTGAACCAGCAAATTTAATTGGCCCTAGCTTAGGTTTATCGAATGGGTGAGGCGATCCAACCAATTTATCTTCAGTATCCATCAATTCATGTTCCTCATCTTCATCTTTATCAAAAGGTTTCTCGAATTCAAAAGGATCTGTTTGTAAATCGGGGTCCTCTTCATATTCCTCAGTATCTTTCAAAGGCTGTACAATTGGATTTAACTGTTCATTATTCATATCAATAGGTTCGAAGGAATCTTGCGTAAAATCTATATCTGGATCTTTTAGTTTTTCATGTTCTTCAATAAACGCCGCTTCCTCGTCAATTTCTGCATTATCTATTTCTGGTACTAAATTTTCATCTTCGGGTATCTCGTCATTTACCTCGGCTGGAGCATCTCCCAAAAGTCCAGTACCTAAAATACTCGGCGGTGGTCCTAAAATACCTGCTTTGTCCACTGCTAAGTCGTTTTCCAAAGGTGCAATTGGTTCATCATTTTTTACAGGTTCATCCACGTCAGGAGGAGCATCGCCAAATGGATTATCCGAATCTTCCGGACCGAAGTTTTTGTCTACATCGTTCGGGCCATCTTTACCAAACGGAGGTCGATTAGGCACAAACGGTCCAGGTCCGAAATTTCTATCCATAGGACCATCTTTACTGAATGGTGGATTATTTGAGCCAAAAGGTCCAGGGCCGAAGTTTTTGTCCATATCGTTAGGACCGTCTTTACCAAATGGTGGATTATTGGGACTAAAAGGTCCAGGGCCGAATTTTTTGTCCTTATCGTTAGGACTATCTTTACCGAATGGTGGTTTATTGGGGCCAAAAGGTCCAGGGCCGAAGTTTTTATCCATATCTTTAGGACCATCTTTACCAAATGGTGGATTCTTGGGACTAAAAGGTCCAGAGCCGAATTTTTTGTCCATATCGTTAGGACCATCTTTACCGAATGGTGGATTATTGGGGCCACAAGCTCCAGGTCCGAAGTTTTTATCCATATCTTTAGGACCATCTTTACCGAATGGCG